>VZTU01013006.1:16451-31153 GCA_013400835.1 Zapornia atra
AGCCCCATTCCCCCCCCCGCCCCCCCCGCATCCAGCGTGCCCAGCCAGGCATGAAAAGCAAAGCCAGTGTCATGGCAATGGCAGATGGCACGAAGCAGGAGGGAGGGCTCCATCCCCGACCTCTGGACGGACCACGCTTCTAATTAGCTCTGGAGCAGAGAGTAATTAAACCCGGAGGTAAGGCGAGTGATTACTGTTCCTGTGGGGGTGCTTGCGGGGGAGAGCGGGCAGGGATGGGGTGCGGGACCTGGGTACAGGATGGAGCTGGAGCCGGAGCCGGAGCCGGCCCCACATCCACTCTGGGAAATGATTTTCCTCTCAGCTCAGCCCGCCCTGTGCTTCCTGGGAGCAGGGAAAGTACGGCAGCCAGCCCGTGTCTTTCTCCCAACGACTAGAGGCTGCCAAAAAAAGGGGACAGAGCGTGGCGCTGCAGGGAAACCCCGCTGGGAAGGAGAGAGGCAGCGCCTGGACCCGGCGCCGGTGACATAACAACGTGACACGCGCCATTCCTGAGCATCGCCATGGCATCGGGCTGGGCTGGAGCCAGCCAGATGTCAGAGCCCAACCTCCTCCGCCCTCCCAGCGCTTGCCTCAGCCTGGATAATCCCACTCTGCTTTCAATCCCTTTCCCTTGCTTTGCTGGGAAAGAAGAGGTTGGGAGTAAGTGATTTTTGCTGCTGTTGGGATGGGTGTGAAGCTCCCCCCAAGCGAGATGGAGGGGGCAACACACAGTGTTCCAGCTCTTCACTCAGTGTCATCACAAGAGTCCCCAGGGGAAAGCCCGTAGCGACAGCTGCCTGTCGCTGGGTATCACCCCTGCTTCTGGACTTCACCATGGACAACACGGTCCCTGACAGCAGGACCCCCGTCCTGGTGGCTCCAGCCTGAGGATTAGGGGTGCCCCCGCCGCAGAGTCACCCCTCCCAGCCTGTGTTTCGCTCGGTGCTGAGCCCGGAGCTGGCGAACGGCAGCACGGCTGTAGCGAGGTGGGGGCTGAGCTCGGCTCTCCTCATCCTCCCTGCATCCCAGCAGCTCCCACTGGTGGTCCCTCCCTGGGACCCGCAACATCCCCACGTCCTGGGGGCCAGGCAGAGCTGCTGATCCCACAACGGGGTGGACAAGCGACGTGGTCCCTCGTCCAGCCCCTGCCAGGCCCAGCCCAAGCATTTTCTCCAGCACCATCCTTGGGAACAGCCGCACCAGGGGAGCCGGCAGCAGCTCTGCAACTTGGGGTGGAGCAGGGCCTCTGGGTGACCCAAGGATGCAGCATGGGTGAGGAGGGTGCCCAGGCTGGGTGGTGGCAGGGAGGTGATGCTCTGCCTTGTACAGCTGCAGCCAGCCAGGGATGGGGCGCTGGGGCTGGCAAGGAACTGGGGCTCCCTCACCCCCCGTTCGGTGCCACCTGCCAAAGCCATGGGAGGTTCTTGCTCCAGGATGTCTGGGTCCCTTTGACAGAGTTGCCATGTTCAGAGTCCTCGTGCTTTCAGTAGAAAAAGCTCCAGGAGTGGAGGGGATTCACGATTCAGCTCCGAATGCCCCGGCTGGAGCGTTGCCCCTCTGCAGACACAGCGCTGGGACCCCGCACGGAGCGGAGCCCCATGGCCACATCCCGCCGCAGCCTGCCTTCTGCTGAGCATGCCTGGGCTGGGGGAAAGGCTTGCCCACAGAGGTGATGCTGTGCTTTAACAGCCGTGTAGGTGCTGGGGAGAAGAGTCATTTTTGTTCTGGAATAAAGGTGGTAGAGGAGTCAGAGAAGAGTTTTTCTCCAGCCCCAGCACCCCGAGCCCTAATTTCAGGCTCACCAGCCAGGAGAAGTCCCAAGATATAAAACAGCTCGTTTGGAAGAAGTTCTTTTCCAAAGCCCTGGGAGCTCAGACAGAGTGTCCCAGGGCAGTCAGGGGGCTGCTGGCACTGACCCTCCCTGCTGCTGTGGGGTTTGCATACGGGCACATGGGTAGGGGTGCACAGGGGTCGCCCCAAAGCTGCAGCAGCACCCCGCCCTATCCCTGCCGCCCTCCCACCAGCGTTGGGGCTGAACCAAGCGGGTGGGAATACAAGGAAGGATTTATATAAGAGACCTAAATGCCAGCTGGGAAAAAGCCCAACACTGATTTCCCCCTCTGGGTTTGTCCTGGTTCTCCCAGCATCATGGTCCGACCTGGAAGATGCTCCTGCCTGTACTTCTCCCCACCCACTGGAAAGCCAGAAGCAGGGTGAGCACACGTGTGGGTCTACAAGCGGAGCTGGATTTACCTCGGGAGGGGGACAGGGAAGGGGGGGATGGCTGTAGGAGTCCCCTTGTCCCTTAGAAGTGCCAAGTGAAGCAGCAGAGCACTGAGGAAGCACTTCATTATTTCCAATGTCTTTATTTTCAGGGCAGCTCATCACTGCAATGCCCAGCAGCCCAGAGGCTCACGGAGCCGCGTGTGCCAGCGGATCCTGCCGGGCTGGGCTGGGCTGGTCTGGGCTGGGCTCTGCTTTTGGGAACGGGCTGAACTTCGCTGAATAAAAGGGGAAAATTGTGGCTGTGTGGAGCCTTCAGTGCTCATCCAGGCACTTCCAGCTCTGTGCCCGGCTCCACACGCTGGCTGGGTTTTGCATAACGCCGGATGCTGTTTCGCTTGGCTTAAAATAGCTCCAGCTCTGGATCCCCCATCGCCCGCCGGAGCACCGGGAACATCTCCCCATCTGCATCATTAGCAAAGTCCCCAGGGAGGAGGGAGGCTTTTCTGAATAACATCTACTTCTTGCAGCATCTCATCCTGATGATCTCAAAAATCAAACGGCACCAGGTTTCTCCTTTCCCAGCTGAACCACCCCATGATTTTCATCTCTCTTTTCCTGCTGGATCAGCCAGGGCGCACTGCAGGGCAGCAGTGGAGTGCTGGGTTCTCCCATGGCCTCATGTTTCACCCACAAATGCTCTTTGCCTTTGACAAGCAGAAGAGGAGCCCCATGGGACAACTCCTGTTTCCCACTGGGGTTTGACCCACCAAGAAGCTGCTGGAGCTGCTCCAGCCCAGCACAGTGCGTGGCCCTGCCTGCACCACAACACGTTTCCCATCCAGGTTTCCCTGACATCAAAACAGTCCAAATCATTCACTCTGGTTTAAAAAGCCACCAGGTTTATGTGACACCTTGGGAACGTTTCACCAGCAGCACTGTGGCTAAATCACTGTAGTCCCAGCCTGGCCGGGATACTCACAGGGATGAAAAGAGTCTGTGAGGGGTCAGCATTCCCAGATAATCCACTGAACTTCCACCCACAGGTCCTGTTTCATGTGGAAACGATGGCAAAACAAACCTGGATGGAGGGAACAGAGGTGGGAACGGTGTTTTGGACTGTTTGAAAGAGGTGAATGATCTTTAGGGAGGATTATTCCCCTCTCATCAGCTTGACCTGCAGATATTAACGCTCTGGGTCTCACCTTGGTGGGGAAATGCTGGTAACATTTGGTTCTCAGCCACTTTGGGATTTTCCTGTTCTGCAAACACATCTTAATGTCTGTGTTTAACCATGTTTGGGGTTTTTTTTAATGAGAAGAGTCTAAAGACAGAGCTGGCAGTGCAACAGCACCGAGGGCTGGGGCTGAGCACGGTGCAGCAGATGGGGGGAGCCAGGAGCAGCTCCTCACTATCCCCAAAGCCGCCTACATCTGCTCCTAATGATGGCTTTAATAGCCCGATTTATTTCAGTTACCAGAGCAGGGAATCTCGGGACTTTATGGCAGATGAGTGGGTTCTTTCTTTGCCTGAAAAATAAGACACCCCCCCCCCAAAAAAGGAGGGGGGCAGGCTGGCTGATTGGCACCCCCACACTAAGCCTATTTACTGTACAAAGGGGATTTCGCTCTGAATTTCAAGTGTAATTCAAGGCTGATGCTACACATGATAACGTCCCACTCTCCAGAGCTGGGTAGGGAACATGCTGGGAAGCCAGGCTGCTGACTGCCTTTCCCTCCTCACACTGCCAGAGCCCTGTCCTGTCACGGTTCCCTGCGTGAGGGTATTTTTTTAAACATCCAAAATAAGAAAAGACCCAGGAAACTGAGGCAGAGCCCAGCTGCCACCCTCTGACTCCGACCAGGAGTGTTCCTCAAAGAACACAGGCAGCATCCAGCACAGAAACACCCCTGAGGAGAAGAACCTTCAGCGGGGGCAGCTGAGGATGCTGCAGCTGGGGAGGACCTGCAACTTGTTCCTGGCTCTCCCGTCTTCTTGCTGTTGCATCAGCAAAGCCAGGAGAACAATTAGGTTAGTTATCCCCCTTTTGGGGTTTTAAGGTCAGAGGCAGTTCCCCAGTAAATGTCTAACAATTCTGTTGGTCTTTCGGTTGAACAGGGTGGTTCTGCCAGTCCCCTTCCCTTCGGGAAAGGCACGAGGTGCCAGTTGGGTTTCTTGACTGGGTCACACCGAGGCCAGGCTTGGCTGGAAGGGAGCTGAGCGTGGCTGGAGAGCCCCTCCACTTCCTGGGGAAGCTGCAGGGGAAAGGCAGAGCCAGGGAAAGGCACGTGGAAATGGCTGTGGAGGAAGCATGGGCTTGAAGAGATGCTCAGCAGAGATGTGTAGGGAAGGATGCTGGACTCTGGGGTAGGAGAGTGCTCAGTCATAGGCAGCAGCAACAAAGTCATGATGGGAAGAAGGGTTTGGAGGAAAGGTCAGGGTCTGAAAGATGTTACCAGTAGCAAAGTCACCCAAATGTGAGGCAGGAGGAAAGAAGGGAAAAGACTGAGACTGAGACATATCAGACTGCCACAGAAGGAGAAGGGTGTCCAGAGAATCAGACAGCATGTGCAGAGAAGGGACCCTGCACAGGAGAGCAGCAGGATCCCTCAGACCCACTGAGCTGCCCCTGAGCGTGATGAATAAACAGGAGACGCTTTCTATCACCTCCTCAGGCTGTGAGTGTGCTCCAGTACTTGAGGTTTGAGTTGCTACAATAACTGTGGCTGTTGCATGAGCACCTCTGTCCCTGGTCCCTCCCTGTCCTTACAAAGATGTGTGCCAATGAGCCTTGGTACCATATCAGTTCCCCATGACCATCATCACCAGGTGGAAGTCGGTATTATATATTATTCCCTATAATAGTCTAGGAATTATTGTTATATATCATAACATTATAGAACATATTGCATATTATTATGTTATATATTAACAATATGCACAATATATAATATTGAATGTATTATATTATGTCTAATATTAATGTACATTAGATAATATATAATAGAATTTAATATGATATACATTACATATATAATGTTAAATATAATATTATAAACTATGATCTATTTCCTCCCATATGTACAGAAATGTTCTTTTCTTCTCCATGGAAAGATGACAAAGCCAGTGCTCAGAAACACTCATTTGCCCATTTATTAAACAAACCAAATGAACCAGAGATTTCCTTCATTTCATTGCAATTGAAAATCATCCACCTCAGTGAGCAAAGGGATCTTCTACCCCAGTCTGAGAGGAAAGGGAAGGCAGAAAGGCCAGTGCAGACCATCAGTGGGTTCACTCTCATTCTGGCTTGATTTCAGCCCAGAAGAACATGTTACTCCTGTTAACTGTGCAGTGATGTCCTCAGGCCGTTCACCATCTCGCACGGAAACCTGCCCATGTCTGCTGGATCAGCAGATCCCACCAAGGCAAAGCTGTGTTTCTCCAGGGACAGAATCACAGAACCACCAGGTTGGAAAAGACCTTTAAGACCATCGAGTCCAACCGCCCCTGTCCTGTGCTAAACCAGATCCCTGAGCACCTCATCTCCCCATCTGTTAAACACACCCAGGGGGTGACTCAGCCCCTCCCTGGGCAGCCTGTGCCACAGCCCCACAGCTCTGCCAGGGAAGAACTTTTCCCTCCCATCTGCTCTGACCCTGCCCTGGGGCAGCTTGAGCCCATTGGCCCTTGTCCCATCTCCTGTCCCCTGGCTGAAGAGACCCTCACCCACCTCTCTGCACCCTCCTGTCAGGGCAGTGGAGGTGGGGAGAAGGTCTCCCCTCAGCCTCCTCTTCCCCAGGCTGAACACCCCCAGCTCCCTCAGCTGCTCCCCAGAGGATTTGCCCTCCAGCCCCTTCACCAGCCTGGTTGCCCTTCTCTGGACACACTCCAGGACCTGAATGTCTTTCTTATGGTGAGGAGCCCAGAACTGGACCCAGCACTCGAGGTGCAGCCTCACCTCTTGTGCCCAGTGCTGCTCTGTGTCAGAGCCAAGCTGAGCCGGGACCCCATTCTCCCCCTTATCATAAAGCTAAAGGCATTTGGGGCATCAGGGGGTTCTATACAAACCCAGATTGCATCGCTGGGGGCATCGTTTGGGGAGATGCTGGAGATCTGGTTGTGTTCTGTTTCTTTCCATCACTAATAGAAACCAAATTATTTTCTTTCTTTGCATCAGCATCTGGTAACAGCTCAGAAATCAGGAAGCTAAATCAAAATATTAAACAATATTTTTAACTACTAAAAAAAAATAAATAGAATCTTCCTT
The DNA here is from genome assembly GCA_013400835.1 of Zapornia atra. Taxonomy (NCBI): domain Eukaryota; kingdom Metazoa; phylum Chordata; class Aves; order Gruiformes; family Rallidae; genus Zapornia; species Zapornia atra. Next base: position 22,945 of record VZTU01013006.1, read on the forward strand.
GCTCTGTTCCCTGAACATGTGAGGCTGCTTCCCAATGCACATTTTATTTTAAGGTGAGTTATTTTGTTGCCATAGTAATATTATTCAGGTTTTGAACCATTACAGTTTTGGTTATCTTCCAGGCTAGACTTGTCAGGAACAGTCAGCATCCCAAGCCCCTTCCCAGAGAGCAGCTTCCCACAGTGGTGCAAAACACCCCCGAAACTTGAGCTCCGGTGTCCATGCTGAAGCATCCCTGGTGTCTGCTGAGGGCTGGGGAGGGGGCACACTGGACCCCAGGCAGTCAGTGTGGAGAGGATGGATGGGGCCAGGACAAAACTCAGGTAAAAAGGGAAAAAAAAAACCCTCCTCTGCTCATTTCTTATCGTTTCTCCCAGGCCCTTGTGATAAGACTTTGAGAAGGTCAAAGATAACCCGGTGGCTTTACTAATTAGCACTTATTACCAACACTCATCAGGCTCTGACACAGGCATGAGCAAACCCATGTTTGCCCCAAAGAGTTTAAAAATCTCTGTAAATCTTATTTGTTCCTTCACAGGTGTCTCATTTCTGCACCCTAAGCCTAATGAATTTATTTTATTACTAAGGGAATGGGGCTAAAATAACGACTTCACGTATCAGGGTCTGTAAGGACATCAGGGGAGATGCAAAGGAAAAGGGATTCCCTGGTAAGGAAATATTCCTGGGCTCAGGTGGGTGAAATGGAATCTGTATGGGAAATTAATATTTCATTTTATATGTAAACAAACTGGTATCATTAAGATATTAATATATTTAAATAGGAAATGCTTTCTCTCCCTGTAATTCAGGGAACTAAAGCAGGCACAGCGTGCCACCTCTCAGCCCAAACCCTATTACGTGGGTGCCAGGGCACCCAGGATGGAGAGCTTGGGTGCTTCTTCCCCTGCACAGTCAGAAGCAGTTTGAGCAAAGCAATTGTAAAGGTTTGTGGGGGATTTTTTCCCTCTTTTTTTATTTGCAATAAACCATTTCCAGCTCAACAAATCAGCGCTACCCGCACGTAGGGGACCTGAGACCCACATAAGCCTTCCAGAGCTTGCTGCATCTGGATAAATCCAGCCCAGATTAAAGCCAAGCTTGCACTGCACAAACTCCCCCTGAAAAGAGCAGGATGCTGGTGATGCTTCTGTCATCCCTGGGCAAAGGATGGAGCTGGGAATAGCGTGTGGTAAATAACCAGAGCCAAAGTCAGGCAGAAGGGCTTTGGCATCGGCGGCAGCGCGCAGGGAACAGGGCCTGTGCTGTACATGGTTACATGGCATTTCTCTGTCGCTGGGGGAATTACTGAGGCAGAGAGCCATTGCAGGAGCATCAGAGCTGCTGCAGTTTCTGTGGCTCCTAAGATTCCCCATGGCTCCTGCTAGAAAACCCTCGGCACCACGTCGCTGTGCCTAAACACAATAGCAGCCCAGGATAAAGCCACTGCCTCAACAATGAGTTTCTGGGCTTTTATTTGGTTTAGCCAAGCCCATTGTGTCCTTTTTAGCCCCCCTTTTTTTTGTATCTAGATTTGACTGGGGGAAGGGTGGAAGGGGCACCCAGTTTAATTCGCTAATCCCCCTAAGCCTGGCTTAATGCAGTCGCTCTGGGTTGTGCCTGGGAGTTTTATAGTGGCGTTTTGGGTGGTTGCAGCGTTGCACTGGAAAATGTCCCATCATTTATTTTGCAGCTCTTGGAAGGAAATGATTCCCAGCACCAGGCTGCCTGTTCATTAAATCCATATTTTCAAAGAAAACAAACTCTGGCATCCCAGATGTGGCTGGACCTTAGGGCTGCTGTACTGATTCCTGGATAAGGTAACTCAGAGTTTGGGTGCAGATTGCCTAAATTAATATTAAATCTATGACTTTGGGGGGGGGGGAACCAACCTCAAAAGTCATTTTTTTGGCTGAGGAGGCGGGTGGGGCTGCAGGGAACAAAGCAATGTCCCCAGCTGGGGGATGCCTGCGTCCCCCTGGGATGGAGCTGAGGCGGCAGGATGGGTTCCCCTGCCTCCCCCCAAAGCCAAGAGCAGCTCAAGCCATTTCCCCTCGGGATGGATGGGGTGGAAGTGCTGCAAGAGGAAAGTTCCAGTGAGAGTTTTTGTCCTGTTGCTTTCTTCTGCTGACTTGGAGGGAGGTTTGCAGCATGGGTTGTTTTTCCCACATGTTCATAAGAAAGAGAAGACTCTTAAAAGCTACTGAAGCATCTCAGAGGCCTCTGTTCTGCTTTAATTCCTGATGAATCCAGCCAGCAGTAAATAAAAACCTGTGCCATAAGGTTCGATTGCTCTCCAGGGGATTTTTCTACACCCCATTTAAGGGTGCACTACATCATGCCAAGGAAATCCCAGAATCCCAGAATGTTAGGAGTTGGGAGGGACCCCCTGCCAGAGCAGGACTACCCAGACTAAATCCCACAGGAAAATGTTCCACAGGTGTCATAGAAGCATCTTGAATGTGTTGTAGCAAAGACAAAAAGCATAAATACAAGTTGGGGGGAGTGGGGAGAATGTGTGTCCAGGAGTTTGTCATAGTCATAGGCAGCAGCAACAAAGTCATGATGGGAAGAAGGGTTTGGAGGAAAGGTCAGGGTCTGAAAGATGTTAGTGGCAGCAAATGAAGTCACCCCAATGTGAGGCAGGAGGAAAGAAGGGAAAAGACTGAGACTGAGATGTATCAGACTGCCACAGAAGGAGAAGGGTGTCCAGAGAGACATCAGACAGCATGTGCAGAGAAGGGACCCTGCACAGGAGAGCAGCAGGATCCCTCAGACCCACTGAGCTGCCCCTGAGCGTGATGAATAAACAGGAGACGCTTTCTATCACCTCCTCAGGCTATGAGTGTGCTCCAGTACTTGAAGTTTGGGTTGCTACAATAACTGTGGCTGTTGCATGGGCACCTCTGTCCCTGGTCCCTCCCTGTCCTTACAAAGATGTGTGCCAATGAGCCTTGGTACCACATCAGCTCCCTGTGACCATCATCACCAGGTGGAAGTCGGTATTATATATAATATAATAGTCTAGAAATTATTGTTATATATCATAACATTATAGAACATATTGCATATTATTATGTTATATATTAACAATATGCTCAATAACTGTGGCTGTTGCATGGGCACCCCTGTCCCTGGTCCCTCCCTGTCCTCCCTGACCCTGCACAGAGCAGCAGGATCCCTCAGACCCAGTGAGCTGCCCTGAGTGTGCTGAATAAACAGGAGGCGCTTTCTTTCACCTCTTCAGTCCATGCAACTGCCTTCCATGCTTACCTCACTGCAACCCAGCACTAAGACACAAACACCTCAGGGAAACAAAGGCTGGTGATGGAGTTCTGTCTCATGGGCCACCACCTGCCTTCCTTGACTCGCATCTCCTGGCCTTGCCTTTATTCTCCATCAGGTACCAGCCGAGTGCTCGGCCACGCAGAGCTCAGGGACATCCCAAATTCCAAAGAAAAGCCCTTTTTATTGGTGTGAGAGAAACAAGAGGGAAGAGCCAAAGGGCAAGTGCTTGCAGGTGTTGAAAACCACTTCACCAGAGATTCAATTAGATGAGTCCTTCCATCAAGAAAAGCTTTAAGGGACCTCCTGAGAATGTAAGTCATGTCCAAATGGAGGTGGCAGAGAACACAGCTATTCTAGAGGGCTGCATCTCAAGCCCTAATAAGGCCAAAAAAATTAAATTTAAAAAGGGGGATTCTTTAAATCAGTCTCCTGAGGATATCAGAGGAAAGCCTTTTCCTGAAGAAGGCGGATGCTACAGAAGAATGTCTACTAAATGGTGGAAGTATGAGGACTAAATGAAATAGGTGAGTCACTCTTCACTACAGAGGGATTTATGGAGGTTTCCACATTAAAGCCTGTTTTTTATGAGGAGTAAGATGGAGCAATCACCTCAAACTGAAGAACAGGAGAGGTTTTAAAACTGAATAAAGAGAATTAACACTGACCAAATTCCTGTGTGGGATGGAATTTTGAGAGTTGCAGAGAAGTGTTTAAATATGAAATGATCTGAGTATGTCACTCCAGTTGGTCTGAGTCAGGCCTGAGATGTAAGGACTAGAACAACAAATGAAACTGAACTTTGATGAATGCAAAATCACTACACAGATGACTACAAAGCCATCAGGACAGGATCTGACCTAGTATCACTTGCTGAGGAGATGTTGGCTATCTCCAAGATAGGCCACTATCCAGGCCTGGAGGTTGGTGGCCCTGCCTGTGGCAGGGGGGTTGGAGCTCTGTGATCCTTGGGGTCCCTTCCAACCCAGACCAATCTGGGATTCTATGATTCTATGATCATGGTGCTGACATCTTCCTAGAGCTACACACAGCACTTGGAGGCATCTGGGAGGCAAATGGACCCTAAGGAATTATTAGGGAGGACCCAGGGAATAAATAAAACCAAGAGTTGTTCTGACACCCACGTTTCAGTCCTCTCTTTGCAGGATGGATACCCAGGAAAGGGGGAGAATGGGGAGGGGAGGGAATAGTGGTCCACAAAAATTGCCTTTTGGGGCTAAACAGAGTAAGGGCTTTCCTACTTGGAAGAGAATATGGCAGGGGGACATAAAGAGCATGGTGCAGGGGGGTGACTGCTCCTGGATTTGGGATTGATATTACAGAGTGACTCTCAGAGCCTGTCTCATTTTCCTCCTCATCAAACCATCGCGTTTAATTTCATCAGTGACTCAGAAAGTTCAGTATGAACTCACACTCTGGTGGGCAAACTTATACAGGACAGCTTCCTAATCCATCACCTCATCCAGTAATTCATATTTAATTTCTGGTTTTTCTAAGACTGTATTTTAAAAGTATGAATGATCTGATTTACAATGTCCAAGTATTAGGTTTATCAATAAATAAAAACCCCCTCAAACTCTTTTAAAACTTCATTTGAAGAAAAGCAGCCCCTTTAAAACCCCTTGTGAACCCTGTGTGCCCCTGGAGAAAACTTGCTAGTAATGCTGCAGAACTGATAAACAGACCTAGAGCATATAAAAATCCCCACAACTTAAGAGAGAACAGGCAGGGGACATAGGGGGACATAATTCTATTCAAATTATTTCAATTATACACTTAGTTGCTGGTAGAATTTGCACATCCAGCTACGTGGGGACAGAGGTGATGAATCCCTAGTCGCAGTTGGACACCAGGTTGCCCAACTCCTAAGTGCCTCCAGAAGTAAAATAAGCAGGATTTGGCCCTTTAAAAAAACCTAAAGCCAAAGCAAACAACAAAAAGGATTATTTAGAAAAATTTAGCAAGAATTGGGAACTACCAGGTGGTATTTCTGGGCTGAGACACCAGGACCCCCCCAGACCAGGCAGCAGCTGCACCAGAAGGGCTGTGGAAAGGTTGGGGGTGGGGGGGGCTCCATCCCTACCAGAGGGGTCCTGGGCACCCAGGGCCAGAAACAGGCCTTCAGACTGGGGTGCAGCTGACCACAGCTGCAATACCAACATTAACAAAAACTGCCTGCTCACTTAAAACTGAGAGTATTTTTCCTGCTTGTGGGGTCCCAGGAGTTTCAGGTATAACGTTGAGATTCAGCGATGCTGCTGTGGATTTTCCTGGAATCCTGACATCATTTACCCTGTCCTTCTGCCCACAGAGCTTTGAGCATATAGGTACACACATCACCATTGCCCATTTTCATATGTATTTCAGCCAGATTTGAAATTTTGCATTGCTATGTAAAATAGAGACAGGGAGAAATGTTTCCATAATATTCAGAGATACTCAAATGGTTTGGAAATCAGGCAAATAAGAAGTTCCCCCAGTTGCAGCAGTGCTGTACATACCTTAAAGCTGATCAGCAGCTAACAGCAGTTAATGGCTGCCATAAGAAATATGAGCTATGGATCGGTCCATGGAGTAAGGGATGATGCTGTTTTCCAGGCAGGTGGCACATTAGGTGCCAGCGAATGGATTTCAGGATTCACAAGAGGAAGAAACCCCATATTTACACCATGCAGAAGGAGTAATCTATCTGTTTAGGTGAATCACGAGAGAGAAATTAGAAACAAAGGAGAGCAGCGTCCTGACTATTTCTGAATAGGCTCGCATATGGGATGGTGTTACACCCAACTCCTGGGTGTGGGGCACCATCTAGAGGGAAGATTGGCATGATGCAGCGGGGAAAGGCAATGTTTGCAGTACTCAGTTCTTCAAAACAGCAAAAAATCTTACATAATACCTAACAGCCCCTTAATTATTATTTAACAGCTGTTAAGGAGAGAACACTGGATGAAAGAGTGGGAGTTTGGAGGATTCTCCCCCAAGATGGGATGCTGATTTGCATTCAAACAAAACCCAGGACTGTTGCTAATTATTTTGCACCTCTTATTTTTTTTTTTTAGAATAAATAAGCTATGATGGCAAAACTTAAATTTTGAGGCTGCTGCATTTAGAGATCATCTCAAAGCAAGCCTTGATTTTTCAATATCCATACTTGCTTACAACTGTACAGTGGGAGGCACCAGTTCCTGATTCCTTCACAAAACCCCAATTCCTAATTCCTTCTAAACAGCACATATTTTTTTGTTGGTTAAACAAACCCTTGGGGTTTATTTCTACAATAACTAGTAACCTTGTGTACTGGCTGCATATGAAAGGCCCAAGAGGAGCAGGATGCAAACAGAAACAAATAGGCAAGGAAAATAGGGGAAAAAAGAGAAAAAGCAAAAGCTGGGAATGCTTAACTTGCTACAGGCTTTAAATCCAAATGGATTTGGAGCTAGGCATTCCCAGCTGTGTTTACTGAAGAGGAAAGGTATAGTCCAGGTACAACCCAGCACACCTGCACCATTCCACTCCAAACTTTCATTTTGTGATTTGCAGCTGTTCATTTTGGTTGGGTTGTGAAAAACATCATGTTTTCACACCATGTTAAAGCAGAAGTCAGCATCTGACTCATTGGGACAGAAGAATGAGAAGCGATGCGTAGTTGGTACGAGCCAACTATCAGAGAAACCCAGAATCACCAGCTGGAAAAGACCTTTAAGATCATCAAGTCCAACCGCCCCTGTCCTGTGCTAAACCAGATCCCTGAGCACCTGATCTAACCTTTTTCTAAACACACCCAGGGTTGGTGACTCAACCCCCTCCCTGGGCAGCCTGTGCCACAGCCCCACAGCTCTTTCAGGGAAAAACTTTTCCCTCCCATCTGAGCTGACCCTGCCCTGGGGCAGCTTGAGCCCATTGCCCCTTGTCCCATCTCCTGTCCCCTGGCTGAAGGGACCATCGCCCACCTCTCTGCACCCTCCTGTCAGGGCAGTGGAGGTGGGGAGAAGGTCTCCCCTCAGCCTCCTCTTCTCCAGGCTGAACACCCCCAGCTCCCTCAGCTGCTCCGCAGAGGATTTGCCCTCCAGCCCCTTCCTCAGCCTGGTTGCCCTTCTCTGGACACACTCCAGGACCTGAATGTCCTTCTTATGGTGAGGAGCCCAGAACTGGACACAGTTCTATGAGGAAAGTAGGTTAATTTTGTAATGAAATTAAAGAGGGATAAATTCTGCTGCCTCCCATTTACTCTCAGCTACAGCGATAGGTTGTGAAGGACCATTTGACCACTTTGTGGAGGTGACACAGGCTCCCAATCGCCAGGTGCTCTGAGCACAAGCACTGCTGCAGCCCTGGGTGCAGCAGAAAGAGACAAAAACCTCAAAAAATGGTTTATTGTTGAGTGCCCAGAGGTTCTCCAACACCAACTGGGTGGAAGGATGGGTGTTGGAGTTGTCAGAAAGAGGCTTTTCAGAGGGATAAAGTGGATGAGATTAATACCATTTACGTCCTGCTTACAGTGCTTTGGATAAGTTAATGGTGTGACAGCAGAAGTATGAAGCTGTTTTTCCAAGGGTTTTTCCCCCCCCAGGTTTTTGCTCAGAGTAAGGCACAGACACAGGGGTGCTACGCTGGGGAACCAGGGGCTGCTCGGTAACAGGAGACAGCAGTAAGGAGGTAGGAAGATAGCAGTAAGGAGGTAGGAAGGCAGAATTATGTGAGCTCTGAAGTATGAGAAATCCATCTACACACATGAAATGAAAAGCTCACAAACCACCTTGCCTGTGACCCACCTCTGTAACCCCTTTCAGAGCGATATTCTCCACGACATTCTCCTGGTACACGTTCAGCACTTGTTATCCACCCTTTCAGCCTTACTTTTATTCTGATAATCTGCTCCAGGCCTTGGCAGGAGCTGGGGCAGGGT
>VZTU01013006.1:35784-127351 GCA_013400835.1 Zapornia atra
CGCCCCCGTCGCCTCCCGGGGCGGCCGTTTCACTGATACCCCCCCCCCTCCAAATCCCCCTGGGCTGGCAGGGCCTCGGGCTCTCTGCAGTAGGGGGATGCGTCAGGGTGGCTAAAACAGCGGGCCGGGAGCACCAGTGGGCTGGAGGAGGCCGCCGGCTGCGGGTTCCTGTCAGGGGCCAGGCCCGGCGAGCAGCGCCCGGGCGCGGGGAGAGGCGGGGGGCGGGAGGGGGGCGGATTACATGAGGACGTGCCGCCGGGCCCGTCGCCGGGCCGAGCTGCTGGTCCGATTCAGGGAGTCCCGGCCTGCGGCGGCAGCAGCCAGCGCTGGAGCCCTGCTCCTCGCTGGGCCTGCTCGGAAATAAAAGCCAAAACCGGCATTTTCAGGAAACGTAATGTGTAAACTGTTTAACGCCTGGGAAATACACGGAGCCGCTGCTCTTGCTAGGTGGAAACCGTCTGAATTATGTCATTGGGAAAGGTCAGCATCCCTCTGCGCTGCCGAAGGGCTGGCTGTGCGGGGATGGATGGATGGATGGCTGTGTTCCCATCCTGCAGGGAAGATGGGTCCCACAGCTGTGAGATGCGAGCAGCAAAACCGGGAAGTCCTTTCAATCTGTTTCTGAAGGGCACAAATAGCCTTATTTTAATTTCTAGGAGCTTTCAGCAATGACGTGTGGTGCTGGTTTAGCACTTTGCAGCTGGAATGCTGTAAACTTGGCACTACCTTTTTTTTAAACCCTACGTTGCACCTGGAGGGAACTGAAACTGCGTCCCCTCTTTTCCCATGTCATGCAGCGTGATGGTGATGTGGGATTTTGACATCACTGTTGCTCAAACCGCCTCGTAGCTTGCTCAAGAGCAAGTTTTCCACTCTAGCGATATTGTAGAAGTTCAGATGCAGGTGGGAGAGCTCCTTGCGTTGAGGTGAGATGTTTGTACCTGCTGGCTTTCCCTTTCCAAAGAGTATTAAGAATTTAAGATGAACATTATGCTTCATCATACCTCTTGTGGATAATTCCGGGACTGTATATTGAGGGAACAGACACAGAGTAAGTACTGTATTCAGTAAATTTTAATGCTATACCATCTTCCTAGAGAACCTGAAATCTAACTATAAGCTGTTTCAGGTCTAGCTTGTGACTGCACCCAGTAACCCGGAAGAATGTTAAGAGTGGCAGTGTGAAGTCTGATTTCAGACAGGCTGATTTTGCTTAATCACTTACAATAATGTATATGTTTTTCCCTTTCATTCTCTGGCGCACAGATAGAAAAGCCTTAACCCCATCTTTCTGTGTATTACATGGCACTGTTGAAGCCGTGTCCTTTTCTTTAAAATTTCAGAAACAGGGAAGTGGTGTAAAGCAAGGCTTGGAATTACTGGGAAACTGCTGCTCGCTGCATAGAATTATCAAAATTAAGTATAAGATTATTTTTTTGGTTTACTTCTGTCTTAACCTGGTCAGCACTAATCCTTTTAGACTGCCTTTTTATCTAGTATCATTTAACTGTTTGACGTGATGTACACTAAGGAACAGGGCTACAAAGGAATCATTACAGTAAGACAGGTAGATGATAGGTAAGACGAACCGAGCTTCTCTATTAATCCTCAAGCTGAAGCTTTTGCTGTTGATTGAAGAAAGGCCTTTCCTCCTCTCGTTGCTTAAAGTCTGATGTATTTGGAATTTGGACCTTGGGTTGTGTATGATTGTATATTAACCTAAACTACTCAGCTTCAGGGCTAGCTAGAGGTCTGAACGTACTGTTTAGTACAGAGACGGGGTTGGGGCAAAGGCAAATAACTCTGACCTTCATTTTTATTATCTCAGTCACGTAATGAACCAAAACCAAAATTACAGATGCTAGCAACTTGAGATAAAGTTTTTTCTACCCTTTTTGAACACTTACAGACAGAAAACCAAATCCAGTTGCAATCTCTGCCTACTGTTGCAACCACGCTGGTCAGGCAGGCCCAAGACAACCAGGCAGGAGTATCCAAACCCTGAGAAGTCCCTTTTTTCCTTTGTTTGCTCAATGTTCTGCTTCAGCAAATCTGACAAAGTATTTCTTGTTCTAATTGCTGATGTTTCAACTTTGTTTTCCATTCTCTGTTTGACTGTTCAGGCTAGTGTTGGTAATAACAAAGAAAATACACTGATACTCTTGCCATTGAGCATGTTGTTCCTGCTCTTAGGGCTTTTGGAAACAACAAAAGATCATAGAGTCACAGGATTGTAGGGGTTGGAAGGGACCTCAAGAGATCATTGGGTCCAACTCCCTTGCCAAAGCAGGTTCCTTAGGACAGATCCCACAGATAGGCATCCAGACAGGTCTTGAATATCTCCACAGATGTAACAACCAAATCACCTACTAGGGTGTCTTTTATCTGGGGAATGTTTACTCCCACTTCTCTCGAGCTTTTAGTCAAGATCTGAAAACTCCCTGTTGAGATTTCATTTTCTTTTTTATTTTAACTTGGACTTTAAATGTCAGGAACCACAAGGAGAAGATTAATTTCAGGTACTCTAATAAGAATCGTACCTAGTGAGCAAAACCATGCAGAGAACGCTAGCTTACGTGCATTTGTGTTCTCTTTGTCTTTCCTCTTTATTTCCACTCTGGAGCACTTTTTATGTGCAACATGTGGCTGCCTGCCTAGGTAATCATCCAGGTGTGCTCCAACACAGTTTTTACTTTGTTACTGACTGCTGGTGGTCTTGAGACATGAAACATGTTTGTGAAGCAAGGGGTGGGGTACTCTCCTTATGAAGGCCTGAAGTGTGTCAAACTTGCAGGCTGTTAATGCTCTTCTTTTAAATTACCCATACCAGTTCAATGTGGAGTCAGCTGTTGTACAGACAAGTCAGGCTGAACTGATTCCGATTATCAGAACAGTCTCTGCTGTTAGAAATTATCTTTGTTTATTTGTGATAACAATGACTGGCTCTGGTCTGGTTTTCAAGAACTTTCAAGCCTCTTCTGGCACAGCCCAGTTTGGTCTTTGTGCTGAAGGTAGGTGCAGTATCAGGCAAAACAGAAAATCAGCTGTTGTCTGACTGTGTGTTCAAGTGGAGGTTTTACATCCCTGAGTGGCTGTGCTGGTATGGAACAGCTTATGGGATTTGGCTTTGAGTTTCTGCCTTGCCCATCTGCATTGATTTAAAACTAGCTGTGAGTCCGAGGTGCAGCTATTTATAGATAGTGCCAATCCCAGCATTAGCAGAGAAGAGAGGGGATGGGTTTGTCACCTCAGGAAAATGTCAGCTGGTAGGATGGTAGTTGAAGCCCTGTTCTCTCTGGGGAAACTGGGTGGATAATGGCTTTTAAAATTCTCCTGTATTTGCATACTGTTGTCATCTTGTGCAAGTCCAGGTCTAGTATCTGAGCTTCCTTTTGCTGAGATTCCATATTTGAGATCTTGAGTAATTTCCTGCTTGCTCAGCTGTCTTGGTCCTCTTGGTCTCCTCTGCTGCTTTTTGATACAGTTGTCAATTGATTCTTAATTGATTGTTATTTTGGCAAACGAGGGAAGTGGTGTGTGCCTGCCTAGAGGTTAGAAAGCTGATGCACAGCTGCCTGCCTGCCTGCCTGCCTGCCCACAGGGACTTGGTATGAAGGAGCCTTCGAAGGTCTGTGTCGCTGCCTGCCTTGCTTGCATTATGGGCCTCTTGAGTCAAATCTAGTCAGTGCTTTGAAGCAATGTTTCCCTGGGCTTCCCAAAAGACGTGTTTCAGAGCTCTCTGGTTCTGATCCCTGGGAAGACAGACATCTGTTGTAAGTAGTAATCACAAAGAGTATTTTTTTTTGTTTGTTTGTTTGTTTCCTGTTTATTGAAACCTTCCTTGGAGGAGAAATTGTCAGCAGTCATACCAGGGGATTTTGTTTGATTGTTTCAGGGATCAACAAGCTTTTTGCTTGTCTTCTTAGCTGCCCAGTGAGGACTCTTCGCTCAGTAGTCTTTGAGGTTATGTGGTAATGCTTCCACCAACAGAAACATAACCAGGTTTAGGAGTATGCCTTTCTCCTAGCCCTGTCCGGGCTTCCCTAATAGCTCTTTACTTGCAGCTGCTTATCACTGTAGCAGCTTATTTGCATTCTGGTTCAAGCAGTCATGGCTGTCTTACAGCCACCCATGGCTGTTGGTGTAAATCTTTTTGAAAGGATGGATGGATTCACTGCATGCAATTCTGTAAAGTTTTTTAGATCCCTAAGACCTGTGTGGTTACTGTGTCAGGTACTGTGGCATTCTTGTAGTGGTGGTTTGGCCCTGGCTGGTGGTCAGATGCCCACCAAAGTCATTCTATCACTCCCCTTTTCAGCTGGACAGGGGAGAAAATATATATTGAGAGGCACAGGAGTAGAGATAAGGACAGAGAGAGATAATTCCACAATTAGTGTTATAGGCAAAACAGGCTCAACACAGAATAAAGGAAAGAAAACTCTCTAATTTATTACACTACACACACCCAGTGACACCAGAGTCAGGTAATGAGGAGTGCGACAGATCTTAAAGCACGTCCCACCAACCCCCCTTCTTAGCAGACTTCACTTTAGTTGTGCTTTCACTCCGTTCTTCCCCCTGACTGTGGCACGAGGAGGGGCAGGGACTGTGGGAATGGGGGTTCAGTCAGTTCCTCACAAGTTGTTTTCCTTCTTAGCTGTGGGGGGGCATTCCTCACACCCTTCCCACCGTGGGGTCCCACCCATGGGAGACAGTTCTCCATGAACTTTTCCAACATGAGTCCCTTCCCACGGGACTTCAGCTCTTCCCCAGTGCCCCAGTGTGGATCCCTTCCATGGGGTGCTGGCCTTCAGGCCCAGACTGCTTCAGCCTGGTCCCCCACAGAGCCACAAGTCCTCCAGCAACCCTGCTGTGGCATGGGTCTGTCTCTCCACAGGCTGCAGGTTTTGCTGCCAGGAGCTTGCTCCGATTCAGGCTTCCCACTGGGTCTCAGTGTCCTTCAGGTGTCTCCACCCACTCCAGCATGGGGTCCTCCTCTGACTCCCGTCATCATCATGGGCTGCAGGGGGACAGTCTCCTCCACCGTGGCCCTCTCCATGGGCTGTAGGGAATCTCTCTGGCATCTGAAGTGCCTCCTGCCCCACTCCTTCTTCCCCAGCCTTGCTGTCTGCACAGTTCCTCCTCACTCCCTTCTCCAGTGACACAAAGCAGCTGCTGGCATTTTTTTCTCCTTCACTGTGACTCCCAGAGGTGCTGTGACCATCGCTGATGGACTCAGCCTTGGTCAACAACAACTCCAGCCTAGAGCCGGGTGCTGTTGCTCTGTGGGGCCTGCAGAAAGCTTCTTGCAGCAGCCACCCCTGCAGCCACCTCTTCTCCACCCAAACCCCACCATGCAGAAGTACAACACTTGTGCTTTCCCATTTTAAACTTTATAGGATCTTTCCCATCTTAAAGGCAACAGAACATTCCTCTCTTTATAATTTATCCCAGGGTGCAGAACCTGCTCTCACCTAGCAGGTTTTCGGCTCTTCTGCATTATTTTAACATGCTCTTTCAAAAGCTTTTGTTAAGCATGTTTTTGGCCTGTATTAATAGTCTCTAATTTTCTAATTATTTTCTAAAATATTTTCCAGTATATTTAAGGAGGTGATAATATCCTTGCTGCTGTTTAAATTTGCTGTATGGGGTTTGAACTAGCTGACACTAGTAGGTGTGGCTATAACTGATGCTAAGCTTTGCTTTTTTCCATCCTTCTTTTATTGGAAATCTGATTTGAGAGATGATTTTTTTTTTTGTCTCCTCAGCTGTGTGTTTACAGCTTCATGTTTTGGAAAGATACTTAAAATCCATTTACAGCTATCTCAGGCAGAGGTGAAAGGAACGATTTTTGTTTCAAGTTCTTTTGGGAACCTGAAAATAGAATTACTTGTTTTGCTCTGGGCTGTGGTTGAAGCATTTTTTCTGGAAGTTATTATGGGAAATAAAATCTCGAGGAGAATTTGCTGCTATTGCTGTCTGCCTCTGTAGCTGTTTGGTAATTACAGCAGTGGTAATATTCAGATTAAGGGGCTCTTATTTGGGCTGTTCTGGCTTGTAGAAACATGGAAATATGCAGGGAAAGAAGTGTCTTCTGTTGTATGGCATTGGGTCTGTGTGCAGGCAGCAGGTGTGGTGAGTAGGGCATGATGACGAAGAGAATGGTCACTTTGATATGTGCCTGGCCAAACAGAATGGTCACTTTGATATGTGCCTGGCCAAACAGAATGGTCACTTTGATATGTGCCTGGTCTACGAGGATAGGATGAAAGAACTGGGGCTGTTCAGCCTGGAGAAAAGAAGGTTAAGAGGGGATCTTACTAATGTTTATAAATATCTCAAGTGTGGGACACAAGGGGAAATGGCCAGCCTCTTTTCAATAGTCTGTGGGGACAGGACAAGGGGCGATGGCTTCAAGTTGGAGCACAGGGAGTTCTGACCAAATATGCAGAAGAACTTTTACCCAGTGAGGGTGAGGGAGCCCTGGGACAGGCTGCCCAGGGGGGTGTGGAGTTGTCTTCGCTGAAGATACTCAAGACCTGTCTGGACGCCAACCTGTGTGACCTGTCCTAGGGACCTGCTTTGGCAGGGGGTTGGACCCGGTGAGCTCTGGAGGTCCCTTCCAACCCCTGTGATTCTGTGAGTCTGTAATATGCTCCACGTTAAATGTTGCTTGAAGAAAGTTTACAATCTAGTGAAAACATGCACTGAAATCTTAGATGTTTTAGCAGCTCACTTGTGCCGATGGAACTCCACCAACGTGACAGATTTGCCCACTTCCCTGGTCAGGGCAGTGATCGAGCAGATGTCTGGTGTCCTGAGCTGCTTAATGTCCGTCTGTCCCAGGCAGATTCCCACCAGGCCTGTGCAGATCACTGCTGCGTGCCCCCTGAGTCTGGCACATCCATCTCTCGTCACCGTCCGTCCCGCACACGTGCCGACGTTCGCAGTCTTTGCTGTGGTGGGTTAATCTGATCTTTTAACTCCCTGCATCCCATCAGAAATGGAAAGAGACTTTATTGCTTAATCAGGTCTGCTTGTTGAATCTCTTGTGCTCTGTCCCCACAGCGGGGTGTTTGCTGCCAGGCTTCATTCAGCACCCCTCTCTAGACATAGAACAGTGGTGGTACTGCAGACACAGAGAGTTCCTGAGTAGAATGGGGAGTGTTTTGCTTCAATACACTAGGAGATTGGCTTGGACTTTCTGTGAAATTTTGTATTCCCAGAGAGAGGAGTATGGTTTGGGTTTTTTTCCTGCTCTAGAAGTAAAATGTAATATTCTACAGCTTCTGGATTGGTTACTCTTTTTAACTCTTCTAAGCTTAAGCTTGATAAATTGCTTGAATTGGCAGTTGTTGACTGAGACGTATGTTACTGGTTATCAGAGATGTAAAAAAGAATTTCACTGATTTTATAGAATTGCAAATTCTGCCTTTAGAATTGCCTTTGTTTGAGACCCTTTCAGATCCCTTATGTACTGAAGGGAGGCTTGTGCAGGATATTTTATGGCATTAGCATGTTCTTACTTATTCCTGAAATATTATAAATAATAGGCTAGTAGAGAAGTTTGGATAATCTTTAATATAATTTTGACTTCTGGTATATCATGTAATTTGCAGTAAAAGACAATTTATGCTTATATGCTGAACTTCACTGGCTCTGCAATTGGGAAGGTACTGATACAATTTTGGAATATTATTATTTTGGGGAAAAGACACAAAAAGAATGGCTGGAGAGACCAGTTCATGCAAGAGAGCATTCATGGGGTCATTCCTTGATGTTCATTGTATGAAAAGTCACAGCACAATTCTTTGCTTGCCATCAAAGGGCAGAGCAGTGTCATTACCATGCAGTGACTGAAGGGATGTGGAGAAGCCTGGCTCTCTCCTGTAGGAGTTACCATTCAGACTGGAAGGGGTTTTGGTTGGGTTTAGTTAAATGAGAATTTGCATATAGCATTAGGAAAGTGTTTCCTTTTTTTGTTGTTAAAATCTTCCTTGTGGGATGGTGTTGATCCTGCTTGTGATGCAGGAGATTACATTACACAGCAGATGACTCACCGCGCTGAGCCCCGTAGCACCACTGCCTGTGTCCAATTGAAAGGAACCATTTCCCAATGACACATAGTAATAATCTCTTTGATGACATAGTTCAGTGAACAATGTTTTGGCAGCAGGTCCAGAGTGAAGTACTTACCTTTCCTCCTTCCTGATGCGTGCCACTCCCTCTGGTGTGCTGGGGCAGGAGCTGGGCACTTCCGCAGGGTCTGGGTAGGCAGGGTACCTGGGCCTGTCTGATGGTGAAAGAAGTGGTCCAAGTCCTTGCTTTCCATCAGCTGTGGTGTTTCTCCAAATCGCAGTCAGCTCTGCTAAACCCAGCAGAAAAACTCCTCCTCCTCTGAATGGTGAGTGTTCCTGGCCAGGGCAGCTGGAACGCTCCCTCCGCAGTAGGTGAGCTGGGGAGCTGATCACAGACTCACAGAATCGTAGGGCTTGGAAGGGACCTCCAGAGCCCATGGGGTCCAACCCCCTGCCAAAGCAGGGTCCCTAGGACAGGTCACACAGGTCGGTGTCTATAGCGACCCCAGAGAGCAACACACAATTCGATACGAATTTTAGGTGAAGCCATTTTATTAGGTGAAATCACCCAGATTCTAGACCTTTATTACTGCAAACGTGGCCAGCTAAACAACTGCTCATTGGTCACACACACTGTTCACACCCTATTGATTGGTTAGTGATTCTAACGAGTTCTGCTAAACCTAGCTTATAGCAGAATATTGTTAGTTTACCTTTAATACCTAAAAACATCCACACACCTGCTGGTTTTGACCATCTTGTTATGGTTGGTTCTTAACATGTTCCGTTACTCCCAAGTACCTTCCCATAACTGCTTCTTGGTTTAGGGCAGCCTGTACCCCTATCAAAAAGGCCGCTGTGTTTTGAGAATGTGATCATTAAGATCCTCTCTGCATGAGTAACTTTTCCTCTGTCATGGGAACAGAAGAATATTGTCAGGGCCTAAATCTTGGGAGAAGAGAGCTAGGCTGCTAGCAGGCCTGCTGTCTTCCCTGACAGGTGTCCAGACAGGGCTGGAATATCTCCAGACAAGGAGACTCCATTACCCCCTGGGCAGCCTGTCCCAGGGCTCCCTCACCAGGAAGAAGTTCTTCCCCACATTGGTGTGGAACTCCCTGTGCTCCAACTTGAGGCCATCACCCCTTGTCCTGTCTCCACAGACCACTGAGAAGAGGCTACCCATTTCCCCTTGTGTCCCACACTTGAGATATTTATAAACACTAATAAGATCCCCTTTTAACCTTCTTTTCTCCAGGCTGAACAGCCCCAGCTCACTCAGCCTTTCCTCATAGGGCAGGTGCTCCAGGCCTTTAATCATCTCCGTAGCCTCCTCTGGACTCTCTCCAAGAGATCCCTGTCTGTTTTATACCAGGGAGCCCAGAACTGGACACAATACTCCAGGTGGGGCCTGACCAGGGCAGAGTAGAGGGGTAGGATCACCTCCTTTGACCTGCATGGTCATGATTTTAGCCAAACTGGAGAATCATTCTGGTTCATTGCAGCAGCATGAAAATTTGTCCTACCCTGCTAGGAAGGAACCACATGGCCAGTGAGCACTCACAGCCCTGTCACCTGAACACACATGAAGTGGTCAGGTAGGAGAGAGGAGCATGCACAGGCATGAGCCTGCTGTTGCTGTGTTACAGTAAGCACTGTTCTGGCCTTTCAGTTCAGTGTTAGTGCTATTTGGCATTAGTTTGTGGCTTGATAAAACAAAAAGCTGGGTTATGACAAACTCTTTCTTCATAGTATCCCAACAGATACAGATGTCATAAATAGTTCTCATACAACTCTTTCTTCATGGCAAATTGCAGGTACTTAAGAGCTCAGTGACTGTTACAGTTCTTTTAAAAAGGAGATGGATGTAGCTCTATGTCCCGTGTTGAAGGAGTTAAATAAGCTCTGGTGTTGAGTTTTTGCTGCCATCTAGTAAATATAGTAGAACTCGGGCAAGTGCAGGACACCCTGGGAAATGAAGCACAATTTATTCACTATTTGAACAGATTCAGGGAAAAACTATGGTGTCTCAGCAGAAAACAGTCTCTGTCTAAAGTGGGGGGAGGCTGTTTTCTGGACACAACAATTTAGGAGCCTACATGTGTGGGTCTTAAAGATACTTACTCCCAGTAGTTAAAAACTGGAGACTGGCTATTGCTTTTAGGATTATGTTCAGGGGTTTTAGGCTTTAGCGCATGTGCTTCTTATGGCAAGGTGAGTACCTGGCAAGGGTGCTGCAGCTGAGCAAGAAATGTGAAAAGAATGAATCAAAGGGGAAAAAAAGGCTTAAAAAGAGCCCCATGGCAATATTTTGTTTGGTCAGAGTACTGATTTCAGGGATTTTTGTTTGTTATTAAGGAATGTCCTAAATTACAAATCTAGCCACTACCACCTGGAATTTCTGGTCCGACTTCTTCAACACTCCATGTCACTTTAAAAGATATCTTTGTTTTAATTAACTGGGGGGGGGGAGAAGGGGGGATGTTCAGGGGTTTTAAACATTATTTCAGTCACTTTAACATTTGAATATGAAACAAAGAAATACCAGTAGCAGCAAGAACGAATCCATTTTTAAACCTCTGCATTATTTGTGTGTTTAGGTGGCTGTCAATGCACACATCCCTCCGGATTATCTTCTTAGGATCTGTGAGAGACTCGGACCCCTTCTAGACAAGGAGATCCCACAGAGCGTCCTAGGCGTGCAGACTCTGCTGGGTGTGGGGCGCCAGTCTCTGTTAAGGGCAGCAAAAGGTAAGAGCCTCAATTTCTGGGTCATCCAATTTTATTTTAATGATCAAACCCCCTTTTGTTTCCGTTCGTATCGTGGTAGCTCTGCATGTTTACATCAACCCTGGTTTTGTCTCCTACGTCTGTCAGCTTTCTTGTTGCACTCTTGCCAAAGCACAGGTATTTCTTGGCCCTGTTATGTATGTTTTTCTTTAGCTGAAAACGCCATTTTGAACCTCTCCTGTTTACCATGGCCTGATGCTGTTCCTTGCTTCCCCTGCCTTCCCTCCTCAGCATGTTGGACTGGTGTTTGTGTAAACAATGGGATGGACTGGATCTGAAAAACAGCCATTTTCTTTCATGTACATATTTACATGCCTGTATCTAAAATCACCCAGCAGCCTTTATATTTTGCTGGGCTATTTTTCAGGCTGATTTGTTCCATTATTTGACTCCCTGGCCGTAGAGGCAGATGTGTCAGCTTGAAGGGCAGGGTGGTGTTTGGGGCAACATTTGGAGGGTGGGAGAAGGTGAGGCTGATGCTCCAGTGATAATTTCTGCTTGTCCTTGCTTAATGTGAAGGAGACCCCCCATTCCTTTCAAGAATAGGCTACCAGTCCTATTCCTTTTGAAAATCTGCTCTGCTTGAGATCCTGATCGTTGGAGCACAGTTTTGTGTTGTAACTAAACAGATCTGAGAGCCATCTGCCATTGAAAAGAGCGGTTCCTCCCTTCCCTCGTCACTCTGTGTCCCTGCCACTTCTTTCCCTGTAGGAGCCAGAACTTATTTGATCCTGTGATGTGCTGATTCAGAGCGATAAAATGTTGCAAAAATTGTCATTGCTGTTCTAGTGAATTAAATTAGCTGGTGGAAGGATCAGAGTGCTGTTGGAGGTGACACAGGCAGCAGGAGCATCAGTCTGGGAGAGGAGGGATGGGAGAAGGGTGACGTGGCGGTGTTTCAGTGGCGGCTGAGCACTTAATTTAGTACATCCTGTGAGGTCACACTGGGATGCTAACAAGGGCTGTAGCATTCTGCTGATCCCCTGGATATCAGCTGGAGGGATGTGCTGTTTGCAAAGTTATGCAAAGTTTTGTTGTGGCCGAGTCTTGTTTTGCCTGGGTGGAGCATTTCAGGTTTGCAGGGAGGCCTGCAGAGAAACCTTCCTTCATTTCACATTCAGTTTGCATCCCAGAAAAAAACAGCAAAAAAATGTAAAGAGAAAATAAACATTTCTGTGCAAGGAAACAGCAGTTTCTTAGGTGAAGTAGGGGACAGAGGCGAGATGAATCACTGAAAGATACTGTGCTTCCTAAGCCATGTGATAAATTTATTACAAAGAGATTTCTGCTGGACTTAGGGTGCTTGGGTGGGGTTTTTCCCCTTCAGGAAAAGGTGTTTTGACATGGGGCTGTTGGGTGAATTAAATTAGCTAATACACAGCAGCATACCTTTTTCAAGGTTGATTTACGAGGATTTCCTCTCCCCTTAGTTGTGAATCAGTGTGAAGTTTCCATTAACAATTAGTACTTAAAGCCATTTGGGTTGATTTTTAGAAAGTATAAGTGCTGGTTTTAATGTGTATCCTTGTAATGTGCTGTGGTATGGTTTGGGTTTTAATCACAAGGTGCTCTCCAGAGTCTCTTTGAGTCACGTAAGCTTGTGAGCTTCGTATTCAGAGATCTCAATGGTGATACATGGACTCACCAATCTGTGGCACTATCCTTCTGTTTCAGTCCTTATTCACCGTGGAAGCTCATTTCTCTCCTTCCAGATGGCCAGAAATGGAAGAAGTCCAGGTCTAATTTCTGAGGCGCTCTGAACGGTCTCAGAAAAATCACTATTGTTCTAGAGAGAAGGCTCTCTGAGGCCAGTTGGCAACAGATGCTGGAGAGTCTTTAAAGAAAACAGGCTTCATTTTAAAAAACAATGTTTTTGGGGGGTGGGGTGCAGGGGAGAGTCTGAAATAAGGGCATACTGCCACCACTGGCAAGAAAACACATTTATTTGAGAAAAAAACCCTCACTTTTCCCACTTTCAGGGAGCAAACATATGCATGTGTGTGTGCTCAAATGTACGTTTCCTGAGAGGAGGTCCAGTGTGTGGTGGGATAGCAAGAAGACTATAGACACACCAAAGATCAGTCCTGCCTCAAAACAAAGTGCACCCAATTTATTTTGTTCTCTTCCCATCAGTTTAGACTCCCTGCTCACCAGAATGAAAGAAAAAAAGCCAAACCCCTTTACAGTCATATTGCTTCTCTCATTCCTAGTTCCTAAGCAATCATAAGTGTTAGATCTTTGTCAAACTATTGAAAGAGACAAATCTTACTTTGGGATGCTGGGAGTGGTGCTTGATGCTCTTGATTCTAAGAACAGGTCAGTTAGACCTGGCTTGGCTGATTGTTAAACTGACCTTCTGTTAATTTTGCCTGTGCAGACTTCAGACACACGCTATGGAAAGGATCTGCGTTTGCAGCTCTTCACAGAGGCCGCCCTCCCGAACTGCCTGTGAATTATGGGAAACCACCAAACGTGGGTGAGTTTGGAACCTTACATAAGGTGTTTGGTTTTTTTTTTCTCCTCTGTTTTCTTATTCATCTTTCAGCTGAAAGTTCCTCTGACTGCATGAAACACTATTATGGGTTTACATCAGTGGCCTTTTTGAGATTTCATCTTGAATGAGTTTAAAACAGGATGCTTACTGACAATAGAATAACCTTTTTTCCATTACTCAGGCATGAACCTTCCCTAATGTATGTACACCTGTTGAATCATTGTGGCCACGATGAAGAGCTTTGCATGTCAGGTTCCTGTTGGGACAGTGACATGCTTGAGTATCTTTTTATGATACACCTGCATAATATGTACATGTGCTTGCAAGATCAGACATGGTCACAGGAGCATGTAGACAATCTTTTCATTCAGGAATCTTAGCCAGAACAAAGCACCTGGCTCCCAGAGAACTTTTTTTTGACTCACAACTTCATTTTAGTTTGATTCTGACAGAAAACAGACTGCTTGCAACATCCCTTTCCAAAAAGGAAATAATCACCAAACCAAGGTTTGCGTTATTTCAGTTTCAGGTGCCTGCACAGCCAGATAAAGAACTCACATAAAACTCAGATGTGTGGAGGCATTCAGCTGACATTCTATCAAAAAGCTGCTCTATTTCTCTTAAACTGCAAAGTATTTTCCTTGCATGGTCAGAACTTTCATTAAGCATTTTTATAGCAAACAAATTTGATTCTTGCAGGCCTAAATATGAGTCCTGTTGGTCATGATTTGTGTCTCGTTAAGGTATCTTATCTGTACTTCCCATGTGTTTGTGGATCTGTACAGGCTTTCCCTGGTTTGTTAGGAGATGTGTTCAGGTATGTTTCTCCCAGCCCTTTGGAGGTGCAGGGGTGATGGTGGCAATCTTCTGCTCCTATCACAGCTGTTCCTCTGTTTGTGCTTTTGCACTTTCTCATTACTAAAAAATTAATCTTAGACCCAAAAGTGATCAATACTGGGCTGTTTGAAGCTGAAATTGATAATGTGCTTTGCATAAGGTCTGTGGTGCTGTGGCAGCAGTGTGACAGGCTAGCCAAGCTAATTATGGGTCTTCTATATGAAAAAGAAATGGATATTGGCCTGGAACTAGTGCGTGGGGAACTAGTGCATTAGTACTTCTGCTGGTGTCAGCTAGTTTCTGAGTCATACAGTGGACATTATTACCGTGTATTAGCATTGTTACTTCCATACATCTCTATGTATTTATTCTTTTAGGCTGGTTCTGCAGTCACTTTATTGTTAGCAGTTGGGTTGATGGATTGCTAATAGGCTAGATGATGGGCTTATTGCACGCACTCATCTTCTGGAGTTGGATTTCTGTAGGGACTCCTGGATCGACTCTTTCAGAGGAGGAGAATCAGACTGTGTTTCTGGAATATGAGGTATTATTGATGAACCATCCCAGCAGGTTGGACTTCAGCATTTGTCGTGGTTTTTGTGACAAAGGGCTGTGCTGCTTTCTTGGTGACTGTGTAATGACATAGAGAACAGAATGATTTGTTGGTTTTGGTGTTTTCCTATTAATTGTTTTCTAAGAAATGCAAAAAGTGTTACAAGGAAAAGGGTCTTTTACAGCAGGAATTAATTTTTATAAGTATTGGTTCCTGGAAGAATAGAGTCTTCCTTGGTGCAGATACATCAACTATGAGTAAGGGAAGAAAATGTATGTAAGGATTAAGATAAGTTGACTATACTTAAGCTGTACAGGACGCAGGAGTTTGGTTTAGGGATTCACTTTGTTAACCCTGAAGTAGAATAATGTTGGTACTCCATGCACATTTGCAAAATGGGTGTTCCTGGTTTTTTTCCTGGTGAGTAGTGACAGCCACAGACACTGCAGCGCGTGTGTGTGGCTTGTCTTGAAATACAGCTGAAGAAGTACACCCAACCTCTTCAATATTTTGGTGTAGTTGGGAATTCCCATCCTGGCTGGCTTTGTCCGATGGAGTTTTCTGGAATCACTTGCTGAGGTAGTTGGGCTGAGGCAGTAGACATCCATAATAATGTGCTTTGATGAGTGAGATGAAATGTTTGTGTAATTACCTGTGCAGACTGGTAAATAAGGTGTAGAACCAGCAGCAAGAAGGATTCCTCTGTTGTTTCCCCTCCCAGCAATAAAGATTTAAGCTTGCCACCGTGTGTTGTGTTGCTGCGAGAGTGGGACTGCTCACGGCTGCCCTCCCAGCTGGAAGAGTCACTAGCTGCAGTGACTTTCTGTTTGAATGGGGTGGGGATGGGACCTTCCCATCTTACTCTGGAGTACAGAGGTCCTGCTCAGTGGAACTGGAGCAAGAAATCAGTGTTGCCTTTTTCCAGTGGGTTTGTGCAGAGCTGGAATCTTCTGGCTGGGGGAGTCTCTGAGAAAGCGCTGACCTGTGGAAGTTGTTCTCAGGAATGTGGTGTTTGTGCATTGAGTCTTGGAGGTCTGTGGAGACTTTCTGGGGGAGGAGAGGAAGGGAAAATGCTGTGGTAGCTTTCTGCTGCTGACAGGCTAACACCATGAATAAAGGGAGGGTGGTCTTTTAGACTGTTTCTTAGAAGCTTTAGCAGTAGTGGTTCATTTAGGACTCCCTTTGCACCCTTCCAGTTAGTTGACAGGCGCATCAGTACCTCAGCAGTGGGAGTTCCTCACACAGGATGAGCCTGTGGTTGGGTACCCCCTTCCCTTTTGTCAGGGGTCTTAGTTTTTTCTTTTTTGTCCTTTTTTTTTTTCAGTCAAGACACAGCAGATGAGGAAGAAGGTTGGTTGTTTTCCCTCTCGAGTTGATTACTAGAGCTATTCTACCCATAGTATGTGGGTAACTGCTATTAGTGAAAATGGCACCAAAGCAGAACCAGTCAGTTCATAGTCCCAGTGAACAAGCAGCTCAGCGGTGTGGAAATTTGCTGTCAAGGTGATGCAGCTACCATAGGCCTGCCAAAGAGCTGTGCTGTGATGAGGTCAGCACTTGGTGTTTTTCGGAGGTTAGCAGCTATGAAAGCTGGAATACTTTGGGTTTTCAGTGCTTTTACTGGGTCTAGTTGTCTTTGTGGCCACACATCCACTCATGCTGTGCACGTTGTGAGCCAGCTGTTTTCTTCCCAGTGTTCTTCTGAAATACAGAGTTGTGTTTCTTCTGCACATTGTGAGTGGTATCCAGTCTTCACGCTTGATCAGGCTCTGCAATGTGGTCACAGCTTCCTTACCACCTCCTGGCTATGTAAAATGTTACATCCTTGTTATGAAGTAAGTTACAGTGCTTATTTTGGAGGGTAACATAGTCTGATGTGAAGCCACCACCCAGTTTTTAAAACAAAGGTGTCTATGAATTATTCTGTTTTCTATTACTGCTTGCAAAAAGTGAGGTGAGGGTTTATAGGGACAGGAAGAATTCGAGCAGTTTTAAAGCTGAGGCAGCTGAGTGGCTTTGTCCATGCTGGAATGTTCTAATTCCTTCTGAAGCTGTGACTTAACTTTGAAATTTTGTTTGCACTGATGCATTATTGTGGCAGGGTTTTGGTTTTATCCTTGCTAGGTGAGCTTTCCTGCAAGAGTTTTTACATTTATGTGATTTAAGCCTTACTGTTGTACAGCTTATGGGATTCCCATCTGTTCCCTGCAACTGTGCCTGTACTTCCAGTGAGGACTGTGATTTTTCCCTACAGTGTGACCTTCAAGGATTGTGATAAACGAACAGAAGAATGCATTCATTTTCCCATGTCACCCTCAGTTAGTGCTGCAGGTTGGTAGTTCAGGGAAGCACTAGTGTGCATCCATAAGCCAGGGCTTTGCCCAGCATGCCCGGAGCTGGCTGTGCTGGTGCTGAGGCTGGAGCACCTCCAGCTGTGCCCAGCACAGAGTAAGGGAAAGCCACGTCTCTTGGCAGCATCGTTGGCATCTCTGCACCTAGGTAGCGCTCATGTGAGCTGCTAGAAGTGAAGAACTTCATCAGAGAAGGGAGCCTTTCCACTTGTGGACAAAACTAACTGGCTTTTCTTAACAAGAGGCTGGATATGCTCACTTCTGAGGGGAAATAACATCCGTGCAGTTCCCAAAGTTTTTCCTGGCAGGAAAGAGGGAGGAGGAGGACTTGCAGCTGTTGGGGCTGGCATGGCATGAAGTGCAGCAGCCAATTAAATAGGTTGCTAAAAGTTGTTAGGGCTACAATGTTGTTAATTGTGTGGTAATTCCTGGGTTTTCTAATGCTTTTTGGCTTTATGAATACAATAACTTCACTGTACTGAAGAAAGCAAACTTCACAGGGATTTTTGTCATGTGTGAGTAATTCCCTGTTTAGAAATTGTGTATTAATCCTCTACCAAAAATAGGAGAACTGGAATTGGGGATGTTACTTTTATTTGGTGGGGAGATTTTACTCTGTGGTTCCTTTGAAGGCAGTGATAGCTTATAAAGGGTGGGAAGGCAGAAACCTCAAGGGCAGCATTTTGTGTGTGGCATACATTTGTGATCTATCCTAAGCATTTATATACTGTTCAGTACATGGAATACTTGCTGCTTTTTGTTCAAAGGTGCTGTAACTTCAATAGAGATGGTGCTTTTTACGGCACACCACCGGCTCTCTGAAACTTGTGGTTGAAGCATTTCCTAAGCAGAACTTTCTATTTTCTTAATAAATTCTTAATCCTGAAATTCTTAATTTTCTTTTCTTGAGGAGACTTGTCCCCATTGTACAAGTAGGGGAAAAAAAAAAAAAAGTGAAATTAACTTTCACATCCTCTGAAGTGGAATTGATTGTGAGTTTGGGAATCAAATGCAAAAGTTAGATGCTGAGTTCCAGATGAAAGGCTGTGTGAGTTAGGTGCCTGACTCCTCATTATATCTTTTAGTGTTTCCTTCTGAAAATTTACAGCAAACACCCCTGGTAGATCTTCAGAGGGACAGCACAGAAACGCTGCGGCACACAGAAGGTGGTGTGGTGGTGGGGAAGTATGCCTCTTTGATTCACACAGTTCTTTGTGGTTAAGGAAAAAATGTTCAAAGCCATTTGAAATTGTTTAAAGGCAGATACGCTGTTATTTTGTATTTAAATGCTTTAAGTGCTGAAAGGCACAGCAGAATTACCATATTGCTGAGTAACTACAGCTCAGTGTTGGCATAACAGCGGGCGCAATGCGGGGGGGAAAGGGAGGTGGTGTATCCTGAAGAATTTAGCTTTTAAGTGGGCATGCTTAAATAGGAAATAAAATAATGTATAGGCAAATCTGATGCCTTTGTACAGCCTTTATCACTACAGGATACTACTCATCACAGAGATTTGAAAAGGCATTGAAGATTTAATTTGCTAGGGAAGATAGTTTCTATCTAATAGTTCCTGTGTAGTATCAGGTACCAATCAAATAGGTGGATAGTAAATTCATTTGGTTTAGCATGTTGTGCTTTTTTCACCACTGCTTAATATGTGTTTTCACATAAAAAAACAAACACTGACTGAAGATAAGGTCGGAGTAGGAGCTTTTTGAAGCATCTACACCTTTTATGCAACTTTTTTCCCAAGTATGTAGCATTTCAGTTCCATCGAGTGATTAAAACCAGTCCAAAATGCACAGCATAAAACTGAGAAACAAACATACTTTCTGTAAATCTGGAAACCATTTAGTTTCCTTGCCTGTTTAACACTCTGCTTGAGTATAAATGCTTCAGTCTTACAGATGTAGAGAAGTGTGGTACAGGTTAGTAACCCTTTGCAGTGATGCTGCTTGGCTTTGCAGACAATATTTTCTGTAATCATTCTGGTTTGGGTGGGTAGGCAGTGACAGGATGATACAATTAAGAAAGTGGGTCAAGTTGTTCGCTATACTTTTAAACTAAAGGACTGAAGGGCACTGAAGAGCTTCGTGCCACTCCTGTGAAGCCCTGACCGCTTTGGAGTGCAGTAGGCAAGATAAAGGGTTTCTTCAGGGAGCTTATCACAAGCACTCCATGAACTGCATCAACACAGCTATATTAGAGCTTTGAGAGCCATTGAGAGAGACTCTCAAAACTTCAAAATCAAAAGTCTTGCATGAAGTTTTTGTGCATTTAGACTTCAGGCTGCTCTTGTAAGGACTCCTAGGTGTAGCAGTTGGAAGTTGTTTTGTTTTTTCTTGTGCCTGCCATTCTTTTGACTGGGGCTTTTTCTACTGATCCCACATATTTCTTATTCTTGCAAGTAATTCTTGCTGCAGAAATCTTGCTGCTGATCATAATGAGAGGGGTTTTGTGGGGAACATGGGGAAGACCACTGACTGTGACACACAATCCATAACCCATTCAAAGAAAGATTTTTACCAAAGAACCTCACACTTAAAATAAGCTATTATTATACTCCAATAATAAACTTATTGTAATTGTTATAAGGAAATGAAATGTTACTAATAACAAGCTTTCCAAATCCATATAGAATAAATGTATCTGTTGTCTGTTCATTAATTGAATGCTTGGAATAACTTCTGCTGACAATGGATCTCTGTATTTCGCTTTACTCCTCTGAAGCAACCAGGTGCAGTGGGTGTTGTGGTAGGTATGGAAAGGTTTCCTTGAGCCTGGGCTTGCTCTGTACAGGACTGTACAGAATATGGAAGAGGTTCAGATTTGCAGATTATAATAATAAAGTTGTTACCAAACATTGCACTTGATTTACTATTTATTTACTTTGAGTTCTGGACAGAATTAATTTCTTAAGTTTTCTTTTTCCTTTGTTTTTCTCTCCCAGTAAACATAATTTCTGCCAGGCAATTAACTGGATGTGGCCGTTTCAGCCACTTGTTCCCAACGTCCACTTACCAACACATGAAGATGCACAAGAGGATTTTGGGACATCTATCATCTGTTTATTGTATCGCCTTTGATCGCAGTGGGAGAAGAATCTTTACAGTAAGTTTAAAAACTCTACTTTTCTTGGAGGATTCCTTTGCTTCCTTTGATTTCTTTCTCTCTTGAGTCCCTCAACAGCCTTTTAGTTACTGATTGAGATGCAGACACAGCTTCCAGAAAAAGAAAGGAAGAAAAATCTTGAAATGTATGGAAACCCCATCTCTTTCTACGCTCATTTGCACTTTTCACTTGACTTTGTATTTTTAAACTGAAATTTAGTCAGCTCTTTGCTTCCCCATGCAGACCCATACAGCAGGCTTGTTCCAGTCCAGAGCTTGCAACTCTCACTTCAGACACATGCTCATTTTTCTTTATTTATCATCTTTCTTGCTGAATGGCACCTGGAGTATTCTGGGATTTGGAATTAATTTGCATGCTGCTTGCTGGATTGAATCTTAACACTTTGAAACTCTGTGTTACCTTTCGGTAACCTTGGGAGTGCTGGCAATCCTTTCCTTCCATTTCAGTAAAAACTTGATGATAAATAGTAGACCTCATTACTTCATCTGCAATTTACTTCTCTACTAGGTTTTCTTTCTAGAATTTGTGGTATGTCAGTGAATATATGAATAGCATTTTAAGTTTTTCTCCAGAATATATTAACATACATTTCTGTAATCGGGCCCTTGCTTTTTGTCGTGCACATTTAAACACTAGCAGATTTTTTCAAATTAATAATGCATCTTTTATCTGTTAATGTTAATCCCTGTCTTGTCTTTGCCCTTGTCTCTTACCATTTGATGTTTAGAAGCAGGTTACCTGGCAGGCTAATTGTTGTCTTTGTGCTCTTGCTGGCTTCTCTGCTCATTATAAATTGGTCAAATAGAGATGTTGTCATGATAATTACTCTGGGTCATAGGGAGGACCTTTCCTAAAGAAATCTTTCTCATCCACTGTTATGTGAAGAACTGAAAGTGATTTGTGTTTGGCTTTAGCTGCTGTTAAACTGTAATTTGAAGTGGAAGGCTGTTGGAATTGCAGTTAATTTCATGGTTTCTGAGTGGTTTCTGTGGCTCTCCTAGCCACAACTCGTAGCGTTCTTTGTAGTATCTGAGTAGTGGAAAGGTCTGTGAACTGTTTAAAAATGCTTGGTGATGTAGGGACTGAGTATGAAGTTACACAGCTGCTACTGTAGATAGAAGCATTTTGCAGTGATCTGTGTTGGATGTGCTTTTGCGTGGTGTCCTGTCCAGAGCAGACGTCTCACTGATGCACTGTTGCCGTTGATGCACGGTTCCACCCATCAAGTGGTCCAGACTCCTTCAGTTTGAGCCGTGTGACGCAGCTGCGTTACAGCTCCCGGAGCAGGGCCGAGGCTCTAGCAGACCTCAGATGCTCAGCATTCCTTTTCTTTAGGGCTTAGCTCTACAATCACTTCG
The DNA here is from genome assembly GCA_013400835.1 of Zapornia atra. Classification (NCBI taxonomy): domain Eukaryota; kingdom Metazoa; phylum Chordata; class Aves; order Gruiformes; family Rallidae; genus Zapornia; species Zapornia atra. Next base: position 57,375 of record VZTU01013006.1, read on the forward strand.
ATTTCAGTACTGTTGTGATCTGGCTCGCACAGATAAATATGACTGTTGGTAGTATGTCATGAAACTTTGTTTCCTCTTCAATTATTACTGAACTGTACTGAATCATAGAATCATAGAATGGCATGGGTTGGAAGGGACCCCAAGGATCATAGAGCTCCAACCCCCCTGCCACAGGCAGGGTCACCAACCTCAGGCCTGGATCTACACAAGGTTGCCCAGGGCCCCATCCAACCTGGCCTTGAACACCCCCAGGGACGGGGCATTCACCCCCTCTCTGGGCAGCCTGTTCCAGCACCTCACCGCTCTCTCTGTAAAAATCTTCCCCCTAATATCTAATCTAGACCTTCCTTCCTTTAGCTTTAATCCATTCCCCCTTGTCCGGCCATTGTCTATCCTTTTAAAAAGTTGAATCCCCTCCTGCTTATAAGCTCCCTTCAGGGACTGGCAGGCTGCAATGAGGTCCCCCCGCAGCCTTCTCTTCTCCAGGCTGAACAAGCCCGGCTCCCTCAGCCTCTCTTTGTAGGGCAGGTGCTCCAGCCCTCTGAGCATCTTCGTGGCTCCTCTGAACCCTCTCCAACAGTCCCACATCTTTCTTGTATTGGGGGCCCCAGCTCTGGATACAGGACTCCAGCTGGGGCCTACCTACTGAGAGCAGTTCCATTAGCAGCAGTAATCATATCTTAGTAAGGAACTTGAGACAGTGGCTTCTAACTCCTTCCCCACTCAGAGAGTTTTACCTCTGTGGAATCCCACCAATGTTGTTCTGACAGGTTCAGGGCACAGTGGTGTTTTGATATGGTACCTGACACGTGTGTATTGCTCTGTGTAATCTTTGGACATTTTTGTGTGGCATTAGGGGTCAGATGACTGTTTGGTCAAAATCTGGGCTACAGATGATGGGCGCCTGCTCTCAACACTGCGAGGACACTCAGCAGAGATTTCTGACATGGCTGTTAACTATGAGAACACGCTGCTTGCTGCAGGCAGCTGTGATAAAGTAGTCCGGGTGTGGTGTCTTCGAACCTGTGCCCCTGTCGCAGTGCTGCAAGGCCATTCAGCTTCCATTACTTCCATACAGGTAAGGAACGATGTTTCTTTTCCCTAAACCTTTGGATTAAAATGGTAAGAAGAGGAGATGTAGCAAATGCACAGTCATCAAGAGCATCAGATCAGCTAGCTGAGCCAGGGTGAAATGGCTGGCATCTTTGGTGGCAGCCTTTGCACAGTGCCTGATCCAACAGTCGCTTGTTCACAGAGAATGTTGCTTTTCAGAAGAATTCTGTCATCAAAAAATCCTTCCTCCACACTTCTTATCTACTCATTAGCTTAGTATGGTAACAAGCAGTCCTGGATATTATAGCATAGGTAGAGGCTGCAGCAGCCCTAGTTACAGCACAGATATGGGGCTGCAGAGAACTTGTGCTTGTGCCTGTGCAGTTGCAGTTGTGTGGCAATTGCCTGGTGAGCTGCAGCGGAGCAGGGGAAAGGCCCAGCAGTGCTGCCAATACTCAGTTTTCTGATGGCAGCACAGCCAATAATGACTAGTCACTTGAGTGAAAAAACCCACAACTGCCAGGCAGAAACCTCCCATTAAGCAAAATTCCAGGATAAAGAAGACAATTCCAGCAATTTGGCAGGTTATGCCCATAGAGGGGAGAATGAGTGGGGATCTTTGGCTGGGAATCTCTCCATTCTGGAGCCTTGCTGCCTTGGATTCATCTCAGTCTTTTCCAACATGCCAGCCATCCCTGGGAGTCTCATTTCTCCTCCTCTTGCTTGCACTGCCAGTTTTGTCTGATTTCAACTACATTGCAGTTTGATTGCTTTAAGGTGATTTGGTTTGGAAACACATACAAACCACAAAAGCAGGTTGTAAAATAGTTTGTTTACATATATATATATGTATAAATATTCCTCATAGGCTTTTTGTAAAACTCTGGTAATTCAGAAAATAACCAGTCATGGCTTTTTGAGGAATTGGAGCTTGATTCCTTTATCAAATTACCAGGCTTAAAGGCATTGCTGCAGCTGTGAAATGAAAGTGAGAGCCTTCAAAATGCAAAGCCTTCCTTCTCCTTGGAGAGGCCCAGGTAGAGGGAGGGGGCTGTGGTCCTCCTGTGCTGCTGTTCTTCGCTGGGCTTGGATGCAGGAATTGTTTTTGTCTTTGTTACTGTGTTTGATCCAGTTCTATCCTAGAAAGAGACATTTCCTCATCTCATTGCCCCATTAAAAAGGTCTAGGCTTGTTTTATTTCTCTGATTTACTGACTTTATTTTATATAGAAGTTCAGATTCTGTGCTTATCCCTGATACCACACTCTGTACTCATGGGGAGAAAACGAATATGCTGTTAAAAAGATTCTTGTCAGTGCCCATTTACAAGTTTCCAGCATGTTAAGGGGAGTAAGAAATTAGCTGGTTTAACTGTTACAACTTTATTTTTAGTTCTCTCCAGCAAGGAAAGGAACAACACGATACCTCACTTCTACTGGTGCTGATGGAACAATCTGTTTCTGGCAGTGGCATGCTAACACCATGAAATTTAAGTGAGTCTGTTTAGATAATTATAATTATCTTCAATAAAGGACAAATTTATTTTGAATTTTAGCATGGAGAGGAATGCTGAGATAATTAAATAAGGACGTGTTCTTTCTCAGTAAACGAGTTTCTTGGGATATGTTCTCCTATAGATGTGCTGTCTGTGGGGCAGGGGGTGCTTCTTTACCTGTGTTGGGGAGCCTTTGCCATCCCAGCCCCAGGGGGAGGCAGTGATCAGGGCTCTTACTGCTGGGTTTTGTGCTTTGCAGCCCATGTTGTAGAAGACCTTTCAGCTATTATGTTTAGGACTAAATCCTTGTCCAAAATATTCAGGCAGAAGAATTTCTTTGCTTTTACTGAGAAGAAGACACTTATGTAGATGGCATCAAGCCCACACTTAGTAGGGAGTTAAATGCTATTAGATTAATGGTTTCCCAGGTTCTGTTTTCAACAGATTTGAATTGGTGAGTATCATGATAAATAAGTTAAATAGACTTTTCAGTTTAGAAACTGATGGGGTTTGTAGTGAACTAAGGAAGAAAATTTCTAAAATGAAAAAGTAAGTTCTTAACCAGCTTAGGTGAGAATTCTGAAATAAAGAGATTCAGGGTGAGCATAGTGACCTTACCTGCAACACACTATTCTTGTTGAATGGCATTGAAAGAAAGTATTGAAAACTAACAGTGTTGTGTTGTTGCATATAGGGATCGTCCTGTCAAATTTGCAGAGAGATCCAGGCCTGGGGTTCAGATATCCTGCTCATCTTTCAGTTCTGGTAGGTGTCCACTCTATGGTAGCTGGAAGGATTTTAAGCAATGTAATTCCTTTGCTGAGAGATCTGTTACTTCTTTTTAAGTACAAAATGAAATCAAACCCTTTTTCAGTTAATTACAGCACTGACAGATTGGGATTGTTTGAAATTTTCCACGCTGACTGTCTGCCTCAAGCTGTTTTTTTCTCTTTTTTTCTTTCTATTTTTCCTCTGTAAATTAAGCTAAAATGTCTTGACCACTCCCAAGGACTCTGCTTTCAGTCTGTTGTTGTGCACATCAGAGATTTTTCTTTGTAACATCCTTTTAAAGTTATCTTGTACTTCTTTTGAGTAAAAAATTCTTGATATCTGTCACAGCCTCTGTGCAAAGGTCACGCTAATCTTCCAAATTGGGCTAAGTTCTAGGAGGATCAGTTTGTGTTTGAAAGTAAGTGTTTAACTGACACCCTTTGTCACAGCTTTGAAATCTCAAAAATAGTGATTTTTTTTACAAAATTCTGTGATTTCTCATTAATTTTTCCTGTCTGAAATTGAGAGTTATTCAAGAGTCTCCCCCACCTTTCTTTTCTAAAACCAGAACTCCTGAAATCACCAAAACCATTTCAAAGCTGTGAAACAACACAGTATTGTAAATAGAAAAAAGAAGACAAGAAAATAGCTTAATCCCTGACTCCCACTCAGTAATAATTTCTCTGCTGTGTGTCAAATAGATACTGAAAACATGTTTAAATATTTTCTTTGCTATTTACTAGTGAGAATATGAGAGTATTTCCCATCCAATTTCAGGTGCAGGCTGATGGAGAGAGCTGTGGGACAACAGAATCGTTTGTTACATGAGTGTTTGTAACTTGTGATATTCCTTTTGGACAGAAAACTTTGCAGCTGGAAAATATTGTAGAGCTCATAGTTATCCTAAAGCTGATATGGTCTGAGAAATCACAGCTCAAAGTAGAAGTTAACTTCTTTGTTCAGCACCTGTGTTTTGATTACACTGAAATTTTCCCTTTAAAACTTGTTTGCTGCTTGGATGATAAAGCAGTAATTAAAATCAGTCGTTCCTCAGGTGGCTTTTCTTCTCACACAGAAAACTGTCTCTCTTAGGTGGCATGTTCATTGCAACAGGCAGTACTGACCATGTGATAAGAATTTATTATTTGGGCTCAGAGTCTCCAGAGAAAATGGCTGAGTTAGAATCTCATACGGTAAGAGCAAAGCTTCTCCCTCCCCACTTTGCCTCATTTCAGGAACTTGGGTATTGTCCATCCTGGTTGACTTATTTTCTGTCTTTAGAGTTTAGCTGGCTCTTTGCAGTCTGGTATTTAAATGCCTGGAAATTTGAGGTATTGTTTTTTAATCAACTCCTCTGAGGCAGGAGATGTGTGCAGCACTTGCTTTATGTATTTCATTCCCCCAGGAGACTGAGGGATGAGCTGATTTTTCCCATATTCTTGAAGAAAGTCTGTGTTGGAATGAGGAATTAAAGCAGTTTTCATGTACAATGTCATTTTTCCTATTAAATTTACTGTTGAGTATTTAAATTGTGACCACAAATCCACATAACAAGAGAAAACAAAGTCATTCTGGTTTTAGAGTGTGCTGTCAAACTTCAGATCACTGTGGTAATTTCATTTAGAAAAGAAGCTTAAGAGCATCCTTTCCTGGGGAATGCAGAAGGGTTTTCATAAACATTCAAACCTTTTTAAGTATCTACACAATGACTTTCAATGTTGGTTTTCAGGTTTGAGGGCTGATAGCTTCTATTTAAATGGTTAAATGTCACAATTCTAATGAAGCCAAATAAAGAAGCATCTCTAAAACAGCATCAAATTTTTCTTCATTTCTTAGTTGTTACTGAGAGCAGGTGATGATTGTGTTTGTGTATTATGTGCATGGTAAAGGATCTATCAGAAAGGCAAGCTTATAGCAAGCTTGTAGGGCTGTCTCTTGTGAGGAGGTTGGAGTGTTTAATAGCCCAGCTGCCCACCTTAACAATATTGTATGGATTAAGGCTGAGGTCTAAATTGCTTTCCTGAACTTCAGTGGGAGTTATGAATCTCACATTTAAGTCTCAGAGTTCTGAGCCAACAAACCTAACAAGTCTTCTGCTCACAAAAGGAAAAAACCCCACCCAGTTGTTTTCAATATTCAACAGTTCAGGTTGGGAATAAACTGTCATTCCTCTTGTTTTTTGAAAGTCAGCTCTTCATAATACCACTGACTGCTGTCAGCCCACCCTGAAACAATCCTGAGTTTGACCCTGGGTTATCAGGAGCTACAGACATCAGCGGGAGCAAAGATAGCACATGCTGTAGCCAACACAACCATTTAACAGATTAAAAAAGGGGAAAACCATGTCTGAAACTTAGTGTTTGTTTCTCAACAGTTTAGAAATGGAAATGAAGCCAAGGTTTGCAATTTTATTATAATGAAATATTTTGGTGCACTTAGATCTAAAACTTGCAGACCTGCTGTCATCAGTTCTTTGGTGAAGCGGTTCTTTCTCCACCTTGTGGGGTGCTGTACCCTCCTGAGCTCCAAGGACTCCTGCTCCAGGCAGCGCTTCCCCTGGGCTGTGTATGACCTGGTGTGGGAGGAATGTGCTCAAGCAAGAGTAAAGCAGCTGCAGCTTCTTCCTCCTGAACTCCTGAGTGTCAGGGAGACCTCCTTAGAAATTGTTCCTACCTCTGAGCTGCTTCTGGAGCAACACAAAACCATCACCTGTCTGAAGTTTTCTATTTCAGTGCCCAACATGATGATTGGGGAAGTTTCCCCTTCAAGTACAACTTTTCTCTCCTTGAATTTGTAAGGAGCATGTTAGAGGAAATGCATGGAACATGCAATTTGCTGAATGGAAGCTCATCATTAAGATCTCTTGGGATGAGTGTTTCAGCTTAGAAAACACTTACTATTGGTTTTCCCCTCTCTCCTATTTAGGACAAGGTGGTTGCGGTCCAGTTCTGTAACAATGGTGACAGGTGAGTGGCTGTCCTGGGATTTCGACATGAGAAGGATGGTATTTAATTTTCACATACCTCTGCAGAGAAAATGTGGTGCAACAGGAAGTCTGCACATGGGCTCTGATGAATCTTAGACAAATTATTTTCAATATATTGCAAGATATTTGTTGTATCCTTGAGCTTGGACCCGTCCTCTGCCATTAACAAAACAACCAGTCTGTAACTGTGCTTTCGCTTTCTATTTTTTTAAACTGAGCAATTTGGAAACCAGATATTTTATCCTTTCTGTGTTAGGGTGCCTTCACATGTAGCCTTGTGAGGTACAGAAGGGGTTAGTTACTTCTGGAGTAAGAGCATCAGGATAAGTGTAGTTCCAAGCAAAAGTTACAACTGTTACTTGTCCACAGATGGTCAGACAAGTAATTCTGCAAGGAGCTGTGCTCTAATCTGAGGGGGGATTAAGCAAAGAACAGCTCTGCAATGGGATGTAAAGGTGCAGTTGATATTCACTTCCCAAATTTGGATGCAGTCTACTTAATAGACAAAATTCCCTTGCTTAATTTGTCTGCATTTGAGATCAAAACTTTCTGTTACATATGTTGTTCTCATTGCAATTGTTCAGCTTTTCGTGAGGATTTGGCTGGTTTATGTAACACTTCAGTAGTGTCCTACCATAGTTTGATGGTGTCTCCTTGCAACCTGCTATCTTTAGTCTTCACTGAGTCACCAGTATGTCTGGATAGCTTCACATCACTAAGTGTGATATGAAATGTGCTAAACTTCCCATTTCTGGGACCAAAGACTGTGTGAATCTGTGTTTGTTCATGTGACTAATGGTGACCTGGGGTGCTTGCTTTGACCAGATTTGGCAACTGAGCACTTGGGACAGTTGCTCTACACTCCCATCAGGTACTCATAATAATTTACTGATCTCTGATGACGTATCTGGCAAACACATTAATTTCTAGGCAAATATATGCATTTCTAGTTCATTAGTTTAGATGATAACAGAAATCCTGTGGTCTTAAAATTTATGAAGTGAACCATTCCACCCCACAGAGCTTTTAATGTTTGAAACTCTGCTAAGTCAGGATGCTGCCTCTCTTACAGCAATTAAAGTCAGGATGCTCATGATAAAATGTATAGAGGTGCCTGTAGGCATGTCTGTGTCTGACTCCTGGAGCACAGTGATGCTGGAGAGCACCATGCCAAGCTTTGCTTAGTCATCAGCCTCTTAATGGGAGGGGTTTTATGCCAGCTTTTGCTGCTATTCCTTATTTTTGCTTGGCAGGAGGTTTTAAGGGATGTGTGCAAGCAGGAGCCTTCCAAACAAAACTGTAGCTTTGCCAGTGGAGCTGCACCTGTACTTGGAGATCTTTGTCATCTCAAATGATGTGGGAACGTGCTGGTGTAATTGGACTGATAGTTCCTTCCCAGGAATGTGAGCATTGGTATTAGGTCACATAGGTACCACAAAGGATGCTTTTAGTGGAAAAGTGATAAGTTCCTTTCAATTTTAATATAAAGAAGTAAAAATGAAATCAATTTCACAAGCATTTTTAAACACTTTTACATCGTGATGAAAAAATTTAGATCAGGGAACCTGGAAAGGTGAAACAGTCACTTATTAAAATAAAATTGAGTAGGTTTGTCTTTTCCAGTAGTTCTAAGTGCAGTACATTTTTAAGGGTGTTTGCCATCCTGTGAAAAACCTATTATTTGAGGAGCTTTGTTCACATTTCTCAACCCAAAGTGGCATCTGTGGCACCAACAGCCGAAGCAGCGGTACCTCCGCTAACGGTGGAGTTAAATGCATTTGCCTCTTGCTTGGGTGTTTTAAACAGGGAGGGTTTAAAAATGAAAATGTTTGTGTTCAGCTTCACAGGTAGGGCTACCTACCTGGGTATTTCCCTTCCCTGTCTTCACCCTCTCCCTGAGTTAATGTATTCTAATTTATGCCAGACTCCTGGCATGCCGTTTGCTGCCACTATGAACTGCTCAAGGGATTTGCTGATGTCATTAAAATGGGAATGTGCAGCCTGGATGAATTACGACATTGAAGTCATTCCAAGGCCATCTGCTAGCTGTAACCAAATGGAATGAGTGTTGTGGCAGAGAAACTCTTTTGTACCGGGCAATATCTGATAGGAAAATTGTAACCTCACTGTCTTTTAATTACATTCCTTAGAGCAGAGTTGCACAAACAATAAAAAGAAGTATGGAGAAAAAAAAGATTAAATACATCCCAGCTCCTGTGCTGGTGTGAATGGGTGTGTGTGTGGTGTGCCAGCCTTTCACAGCTGCCTGTTCCCTGTGGCAATAGGTCCTGGATATCTTACGAGCTGCTAAACACGCCTGTGGGTGGGCATATGGGGAGCAAGACAAGTATATATACACAGGCACATGCTTCCCAGTAGGTCTGTACCTGTATGTGTGTGTGTGTTTGTTAGCTCACTCTGGAACAGTGTGGTAGTAACCTTTCCTGAGGTGACTGGCAGCCCTCTGCCAAGCTCCTGAACACTCTTGCCACAGGATTTAGCGTGCCCATGCTGTTGCAGAGGTTGGAAAACTCCCTACCAAAGCCACTGGAGAGTAAGAAAATAAGATCCTAAGATGGGCAGGTGGGTGTTAGACCAAAAGCAGCGCTGATGCTCACTCAGAATGTCACAACTGTTTCTTTTTTCTGTTTCCCCCCCAGCTTAAGGTTTGTCAGTGGAAGCAGAGACGGAACAGCAAGAATCTGGCACTATCAGCAGCAGGACTGGAAGAGTGTAGTCCTGGATATGGCTACTAAAATGACAGGGTAAACCAAACCAGACCAGAATGCATTTTACAGTAATGTTTACACACAAAACAAAATCTTCCATCATGTCAAAAACTATTTACTTCCATTTTGAGCTGTTTGCAGTGCTTGTTTTTGTGTATTGACGATGCTGTGGCTCTGTCTGTTAAATTACACAGTTAATTAGCCCCAAAACAAAACTATTAATACATGGGCACTTCCCTGCTCTAATGCTTGGGGAGCATGTAGTGTTTTACATATGGAGCAACGACACCAATCAGAGTTCATCTCGTAGAAAGAGAGTGTAGTAGAACCTCACTGCTCATATGCTGACCTAGATTGTTTTTTAAAAGTGTCTAAAACAACTGTTGGCTTCTGTCATCTCTCCACAAAGTTACAGTAGCAACTGCTGTAATTAGTCTCCTCAGGTCATTAGTGTTTATTTTATGGTACATGCTCTGCTATTTTTGGCTTTTGTGCTATGGAATGCAGTCAAAATGATAATGAATAATGAAGTTAAAGTAGAGAAAAATGAGCAAAATATGGGATTTGAATGCAAATACACTCATGTTCAACAGTGTCTGGCACCACAGAGCTGCTGGTACAGGTAACTGGCAGCTGCTGCTGTGATTCCAGTTACTGTTCCAGTAAATAAATGTGTTGTTTAATAAATAATTGTGGTTTAAAAAAAGACCATGGCCCACTAGAACTTACTTTACCCCCCAGAGATGACAGCAAGCAGAACCTTAGAGAGGTCTGACATAGGTTCTGTCTCCTAACACCTGTTTGTAAGCATGTTTTTGGATTTCCTCTTTCCATCCTGAGTTGCCAGGAAGAATTCTAGTACTGTACATCCAGAAGGTTTCTTAACGTTGTATTTTTCCTTAAGGCTCTCAAGGAAGAGATGAGATTTATTGATTTTGGTTCTCAGGTTCAATTAAGATTTGCAGTTTTTCTTTTTTTGAGGTCCTCAGGTGACTTCTGTAAGTGGCCTCGTCATTGAATATGCACAGTAACTAAAAGCAGAGATGGAGAAATCCATTAGGCAATTTGCTTTGCAGAATTCTCTATATTTCATCCAGTTACATCTTCAATAAGTTAGCTGTAAAGTATGATTTGAATCTATTTAGCAGGTTTTGCTCATCATAGACTCCTGTTGGTGACTGATAAGCTTAATAAAACTGAATAGCTTGAAAGAAAGAATAGGGGTGGGTGTGAGGATGGTCACTTAAGAAGAGCAGAAGAGAAACTTGTCCTTTTTAAGGAAATAAATAACTCTTAGTGGTAGTGGCTGCTTTCTGTAGGCAGTTTTTACTGCTGCAGAAGCCATCCTTCGCTCTCCTGCATTCGTCGGTAGTCACAGGGGTTGCAGCCATGCTCTCCCTAATTTCATACTGAGATAGCACTGTAAAATGTTTCCATATGCAGTTACTGATTTCTTTCTTTTGTTTAAATTATCAATGTCTTTAGAAACAATGTAGCATCTGGGGAGGACAAGGTGACTAAGCTGAAGGTTACTATGGTGGCGTGGGATAGACACGATGCCACTGTCATCACCGCAGTCAACAATTTCCTTCTCAAAGTGTGGAACTCCTCCACAGGGCAGCTTCTTCATAGCTTGTCTGTGAGTAAAAGTCGAATGGGTGACCCCCAAGCTCTGACATTGATTTGAGGCTGAACTGTGTCCATCATCATTCCTCCTGAGGAGGATTGTTTTGGCCTGAAGCTTCCCACCTATCTTATGTGTGTATCGTGGGAGGAGGAGCTGCTGACCAAAATGCTGCTAGACCCTGATTTCTCCTTCCTCCCCATCCTTGTCCATCTCAGCTGCACTGAGTTACAGTCTGAGGCACTTCCAAAGTGGGCAGCAATACTGCCAAGCCTCTGACAGAAATGTTCACTCAGTACAGACACAGTTCTAGCCCAAAGTCCAGTAAATTGAGCAATCCTGGATGGCTCCCTGACCTGAGACGTCCTCACACTAAGTACTAGTGTGTTTGGAGATACTACACAGAGCAGCATTACTTTATTTTCCCCTGCTTTTGTTACAGGGTCACGATGATGAAGTGTTTGTTCTGGAGGCCCATCCCTTTGACCCAAGGATTGTGCTTTCAGCAGGTCACGATGGAAACATTTTTGTTTGGGATATAGACAAAGGAACAAAAATCCGCAATTACTTTAACATGGTGAGGATGGTCAGGAAGAGGGGAGGGGGGGTTGGGGCTTTTTTTTTTCCACATTGTGCAAAATGGTCTTGAGGCAAAAGCAGATTTCTTTCTATACCTGTTGCAACATTGGTTACAACAGGATTAGGATTAAAAAAAACCCTGTTCTTTTCAGTAAGCGACACCAAAGTAAGTTTATGTGTACTGTAAGTGCAGCAGCAACTCTTACTTCAGAATATTACAGGTATGGTTGTACCATGCAAAGGGTTGTAGTGACTCCCAAGGCAGAACAATGAAACCCAGTAAGCCTGTGTGTTGTAGCTCTGGGAAACAGTATGGTTGGCTCTGTGCCATGTCTGTCTCAATGCACCCAGTGCCAGGTTTGCTGGGTTGGTTCCAGCTGTACTGTTTCAGGACCTGAGCTAGCCTCCTGGCACTCAGGGCTGTGAAACCTGCTTGTATGGAGCCAGTACATGGCTGAGATCTTTGGTGTGGGCTTGCCCTGTGTCTTCCAGTAACATAAAATGTCACCATCTCCGTGGTTGTTTCAGAACACACGTTAAAAGTTGCACTGAAATTTGAGGATGAAGAGAAAATGCAAGGCTTTGACTTTGCTGTTCAGTGACTTTTTAATCATTAAGTGGAAAAAATGTAAGTGTAAATCAGTCTTGAGCAAGATGAGAGCTTACACACAGTTAGGATTAAATACTTGATGGAGCACAGAGGAATCTTTTGTAAAAATGTTCTTAGAGACAATACATGGTTGTGAAAGGAATGCTCTGTGCTTGTATACAGATTGAGGGCCAGGGCCATGGAGCTGTTTTTGATTGCAAGTTCTCACCAGATGGACAGCATTTCGCCTGCACAGACTCTCATGGACATCTGCTACTATTTGGTTTTGGATGCAATAAATATTATGAAAAGGTGGGTTGAATGAATTTTAAGCTCTTCTCTATCTTGCCCTGATTTTGTCTTAGGAGTATTGGTGTTAGTTTATTCCTTCACCCTTCCCCCAGACAAAACAGTAGTTAGATCATGGAGCAGTTGCTGATTACCTAAACCAGAAAGATTTAGACAAAAGCATCTCTAGAAAGGGAGCAAAGCATTACCTTCTATCTGGTCACCTCTGCTGGCATATTTTACTCTTGAATTTTTGCATCAGGCCTTGGTAATAAAACACATTTGTGGTAGGAATCTGCTCTCTGTCATAACATTTCTTGGTTTATCGGTGTGGGAGCCATTCCAAAGCAGCCAGACAGCTGCAAATGGCCACTGATTTATTTACAGGATTGCTTTTCTTGCAGATTCCAGATCAGATGTTCTTCCATACGGATTACAGACCACTGATCCGTGATGCAAATAACTATGTGTTGGACGAACAGACTCAACAGGCTCCACATCTTATGCCTCCTCCATTCTTGGTGGATGTTGATGGAAATCCTCATCCCACGAGATTCCAGAGGCTGGTACCAGGGAGGGAAAATTGCAAGGATGAGCAACTTATTCCTCAGCTGGGATACGTAGCTAATGGTATGCTGTCTAAAAGTCATGCATAATACATGGATTGCACAGTATTGAGCACCAGCTCAGTAGAATGGTACTACAAGGATTTCTTTGTTTCAGTTGCCCTCTGAAACTAGGGGTTTAAATTCAGTATAGAAGTAGGAGAGGACATAGGGTGGCTTTATGGCACAGGGGAAGGGTGTGGGATTAGCTTGACTGGAGGCAAGAGGAGGATGATCTGAGAATTTCTACCAGACATATGGCAGCATGCTTAAAAAATTGTCCCATTAACCTTGTTGTTACTGTGTATGTGAGTAAGGAAGCAGGACAGAAAGACATTGAAAAAACAGCTTTTGTTCTGTGAAACAGGTTATTTTTCTTTCTTGTAGAATAAACCTTTGCAAAACACTAATCTCCAGAAAACATCTTCCACTGTCACCTACTGAAGCATCATTTCTTTTTGCTGGTTCTGAAGGGTTCGATTTATGTTCTATGTGTGGTCTGTGATTCTAGGTTTTCATTGTAACTTCTCTTTTCAACTTTACCTCCATTTATTATGTGAGAGCAGAAGGCCAGCTGGTGATCAGATGCTTTGCAGAGCAGACAATTATTGTGCACAATTTGCATTTGATTTATTCTATAGTTCTTAGTAAAACAGAAGGTAATCATTTTATAAGAAGTCATGGTTTTGCTCTTGTCAAGGTGATGGCGAAGTAGTTGAGCAAGTCATTGGACAGCAAACTAATGACCAGGATGAGAGTATACTCGATGGAATGATCAGAGAGCTACAGAGGGAACAAGATCTGAGACTAATTAATGAAGGAGAAACTCTTCCAAACCCTCCACTCAACAGATCCCACTCTGTTAATGGAGGTAAGCGTCTCGTTGTTACCTCTGTCATTCCTTTTCCTAAAGCCCAGATAGGTACTAATCAAAATGTGTTACTGTGAGTTCCAGGCTTGTGTCTTTGAGGATGCTTTTCTCTATACACATTGTTAACCTGTGTGGAGGTTCTTCTGGCACTAGCAAGTGAAATTGGAAATCTTCAGGTGCCACTGAGGGCATGCAGTGGTCTAACTGGGCTGTATCTGATTACCCAGACCTATTAGACTGTAATTGTATCTGTTACAAACCTTCCCTAAAAAATACAGTTCACTTCATTGTCTTGGTGTCACTTAGTCACTGCAGCAATGAGACTTTTTCACTGCATAATGTCAAGATAACAGGGTGTAATTAGAGGATGTCAATGGAATACAATGTTGTGACAGACTAATGGCTTCCTGTTGCAGTGTAAATGCTAAGCCTGAGCATCAGTGTTGATAAAACAAACATGTCTGCTCCCTCTTCATGTTTCCTTAGAAAGCTTGAGATTATTCTCCTTGTAAGCGTTCTGCTACTGTGATTTTTATTTTTAATACATGAAATGATTAAAAATTTAAAGCAAGCTCCATCAGATGGGAGCAGCTGACTGCCAGGCAGCTGGCTGAGTGGAAGGGAGCAGATCCTGCAGACTTGTGCTGCAAGTCATCCTGAGCTTTTAAAACATTTACATCCCCTACTAAATTAGTTGTAGGTTAAATGACTGATTACACGTGTTTGAATTAGAATTCCTGGCAAAGCTGATTAGGATTGCTGGACTTGGAGTTGCTTGTCTTTTAAGTTCAAGAAGGAATAGGAAAAATATTAGTGAAAAATGCTGAAAATACATTGATGCTGTGATCTAAATCGGTATTGTCAAGAAGGTGGCCTAAAAGCCAGCTTCAACTCAAATCTCTTCTGCTTCTTAGGATGGGCTGGTGTGTTGTGGAACCCCAGTTCTCATTTTTACTTGCCTGTCCCTGTAGCTGTGTGAAAGGGAATTCCCAGATGCTAGCAGTATAGAAATTAGTTACCTTCCAGATCTTGCCTTGTTCAGTGACTTTGCTACTTGAACTGCCTGTTTGTGTCAGCTAATTAACATATGTGTAAGGTACTTGGTAGTTAAGTAGCCAAGTATTTTTATATAGGCTTGCAGAGCCATGAGTGCAACTTAGTCATGTGGGTAACCGTATTTAAGCACTTGGGAATTGTGTTGATGCATTCCCAAAGGATGAGAAAATGAAGGCAGTGATGGCAGTGGGTCTGATATCATCAGCCTTTTTGTCTCACTTCAAAACTTCTCAGATAGATACATTCTCTGCTTGCCTTAAATCCCAGTACTGTACACATTTGGGGATTGGATCCAATGATCTCTTGAGGTCCCTTCCAACCACTGTGATTCTGTGATCTCCAGCAGACCAAGGCCAGTACACAAAAATACTCACCTGAAACAAAAGACAAAGCTGCTTGACATAGAATAAGTTGATTATTGCCAGAAGAGAATCTCCTGGCAGTCTGTATCCTTTAGGTTCTGGATTGTATTGATGGTTTATAGAAGCAAAGAAAAATCTGTCTCTTCCTCAGGTCTCCGGAGTCCAGGTTTGGATGTTACGTCTCCACCAAACGTTGGTCTCCGGAGAAGCGGCCAGATTGAAGGGGTCCGGCAGATGCATCACAACGCTCCCCGAAGTCAGATGGCAACAGAGAGAGATCTCATGGCCTGGAGCAGGAGGGTTGTGGTGAACGAGCTTCCTCCAGGCATCAGCAAGTAAGATGCTAAGGGAGACAGGAAAAGAAAGGTTAAATTGTGTAATGCTTAATGATTCTTCCCTATTCCTGGTGTGAGTTTTAAAAATAACTTTCCAGAAATGTTCTGGCTTTTGGGGATGGGTGGGTTGGCTTACTTGAGTTGAAGTCAGGATGTTAGGATGTGAGTGCTTGCCTCTGCTGGAGAAGTGAGAATAACAATGCCATCTCAGCCCAACTCAATCTTCCTTCAGTTGTTCACGTTCCACATTTTCCTGAAGTTTTATTTAAAAAAAACCACCCAAAAACATTGAAAATAATTTTAATACATTTCAGTTTAGTTGAAGATAATTCTGCATGCTCAGCTAACAAGTTTGATTCCTTAAGTTGTGATTTCAGGAGTGAAGTATGTGGAGATGCTGCTTAGGAGGACTTGTGCACGCATTCCTTACAGCAAAGGAACCCAAAGTATCTTAATGTGTATATTAATGAGACTGCCAAGTTATATGATGATTTATTGAATAAAATGGATGTTTCCTATGTGTAATTAGGGTCCAGGAAGAATGTCGAGCTGCCAAAGGTGAAATAGAAATTAATTTATACACAGTTGAAAAGAAGAGAAAGCCATCCCACACCTTACAGCGGGTGAGTGAATTCACTGGAAGAGAGAACCTGGGGGTTCCTAGCACTGGGAAGAAAAAAAAAGACAAACAAAAACCCCAAACCAATTTTATTAAATGATTTGGAAGATCAGTGGGACTAATTGGCTCCCAGTCTTCCTTTGATAACTGTAATTTGTCTGGCTTTACACTATAATATGCTAATAGTGGTGGTAAATCTCTATCCGTAAGGCTTCAGGAGAGGAAGAGAGTGGAGCCACAGTGGATGATCAGTTTGACTTGTGGAAACTAGGAGGAATATGAAAGCTGCCACACTTTTTTATGTGGCTAGCTTTTGTCTTATCCAGAGACTGCAGGTATTTTTCAGAAAAAAGTCTATTTCTCCATGACTTCCCTTCTAAGGAGTGTTACTTTCAGAAGTAGAATTGATACTGAACCAAAAAAATCACCTGCATGTGCAAGGGCAGGGAACTGCAAAGATAGAGAAGATAGCTAGCTTTTCAGTTCTAATTCAGGATTTTCTAGTTGTTGGGATGTAACATGCAGTCACTTTAATAATGCACCTTTTAGCTGTGTAATTCATTAGTTCAGGATTAAATTTCTAGCCTTTCTCCTCTTGTTCCTTCTGTTCCATGATAAAAGAACGATTACCAACCGGGCAGCGGAAGGTCTTTGAGGAGGAACCAACGCAAGCGCCAGCACGCCTACCAGACACGCTCCACCATCGAGCACAGCCAGCAAGGAGCGAGTCAGAATGCACGTGCACGGGAAGAATCAGACAGCTCCTCAGAGGTCTGACACATCAAATGATTCTTTCCATAAGTTCCCTGTTGACAAACAGCATGGTTTGACAACAGATGGGTTAAGAGCTCTCTTACCGTTAAGGCTCTTGAGTTTCTCCACGTAGGAAGAAACACTCAGCCTTGAACCTGTTGGATTTGTGGTGTAGTATGTTGATCTTGGAGAGCCAGGGGTCGATTACCTCAGTGCCAGTACAGTATTCAAAACTAGCTTAAACCAGGTTGGGTATTTTTGGAAATCTGAAACATTTACAAGTAAATTTAACTGGGTTGTGTAAAACCACTTGCTATTTTGGGATTTCATATGGCACATATATTCTAGGTCGTATTCAGGACTTTGATTTCATCTATGCCTGTGGCCTGCTGTGAGCACTCAATCAAGAGATTGAGTATAGGTATTAATCACTGATATTGGCAAGGGGGGAGCTTAAAATACACCAGATTAAATATAGCTTGTTCTTATTAAGGAAGGGTGCAAAGTAAAAACAGACTGAACTTTGTCACTGTAAATGCATTGAACATATGGAATAGCTGTAAACCTGCTCACTTGACACTAAAATTTGTTAATCAAACACTTCTGGTGGTTCAAGAACTCACTTGGTGGTTCTAATGCCATTAAAACTCACATCTCTTTCTAATAGGAATTATATGAGCATATAGTATAGCGGTAAATAAGATACAGAAGTTGTGGACTTCTTTTTAAGTTGAGTCCCTAACCACAAAGCTTTCCCCAGGTGAGACCAGTCACACAACTTGCAAACAAAAGTGAAACTTGGCCAGAAAGTGAAACCTTTTGTTTTTAATACAGGAAGATGAAACTGTTGGCACAAGCGATGCATCTGTGGATGATCCTGTGGCAGCTTGGCAAAGTGAAAGCAGTTCCAGGTAGCTTTAATAGGCTTTTAATTGCTAACATTAGTTTATGATACCATTTAAGACAGACAGTTGATATGGTGATTCTGTGATTACAAGTCAGGACAGATTGTTACACCTCCTGACAGACTGAAAACAAGTGCTCAGTACACTTAGGCAGTTTAAAACAGCACCCAACAAAACCTGTGGAGTCTGTGAACAAATGCTTTATGGATTTGAGTGACTAAGTGATTGTAGTGGTTTTTTCTAACAGTATTTAACAAATAACCAGTGTGAAAATCTCTTAATTCTTGAAGACTCTCTTTTTTTCCCCAATTCTTCATGAAGCAGTTTCTAGGGGTCTTTCTGGAGTTCTTTAAGTTTGGTTTCAGTTTGTTTTTCAAAGTCAAGAACAGTTTTGAAAGACCATTTGTAAGAAAATACAGTCTTTAATTAAGAACACCTTGAAGAAATCAATGCCAGTCATATACATTAAGAGGTATTGATAGGAGTGTGTAAGGACCTTCTGGTCATGTGTCAGTGTTTCCTAATTTTTCTCTTCTTAGTACATATTTGCATACAATTCTACAGTCTCTTTCCTAATTCTTAATGTTACACATTTATGGTTGGAAGGATAATGAGCTAATATATTGTGTGTGTGTGTGTTATTTAGATATTAAAGATGACAGAACTGTATTTTTAGAAGAGAGGTCTAGTTTTCTAAATTTTCATTCATTTTGTGCAGTCAGTTCTTATGAAGTCAGTCAATGAATCAGTGAGATAATTAGTATGAAAATAGGTACCAGCCATAATTGTGGTTATGCCAGCAGCTTGCAATTGCTAAAATAATTTCCTGAGATACACAACTGAGAGAGCACTTAGGTTTTCCTTAAATTCACATAAGAATGAAACTTTGTGCTAATCTGACATCTGTTCCCCATAACCAGAAGAGCAAGTAGAATGTTTGGACCTTTCACTCCATTGTGTGAAAACCAAAGTGCTGTTTTCTTTCTTACAACTTTTTTATTATCTACAGTGATTCATCAAGTGAATATTCAGACTGGACAGCAGATGCTGGAATTAATCTCCAGCCTCCAAAGAGACAAACCAGGCAGGCAGCTCGGAAAATCTGTAGTAGTTCTGAAGATGAAAATATGAAGGGATCAAAAGGACTGGAGCCAAAACGAAGAAAACTTAAACAGCCTAGAAAAAAGGTCAGTATTTCTGGGGTTTTAGTATCTTTTACTTTATAAATATACTCTTTTTTTCTCTGAGTGGTTGTCTTCCAAGTAAAATTTTTCACAACTAAGTATGTAAATGAGAAAGAACTTACAGATAGCACACTAATTGTATTACCAGGGGTCCCACAGTGGGATTTCCTTTTGCTGCTGCTGTGTGACATAGATGTACTCTGTCTTTCATGCAAGTAGTTCTCCATTACAGATGGCAAGTTTTCTCCCAGATTTATGCTTTTCACTGCCATTAGGTGTACTCCAGGGTGGTTTTATTGTAAAATTATAAAGCATCTGGATTGTATCTACATTGTCAGATTTCTTTTTCCTAGGATTTTTTTAAGGAAGATCTTTAGAGTATTTCTAAAGAAATATAATCTATTTATGAATGTTTTAATCTTCTGTTACACTGAACACATCTTATTCCCAGCTTTTTAGTTGAGGTGTTTGGGAAGCTGACTTCCCAGCACTTCCTTTGCCCTTGTATCTAGTTACCTGCAGTCAGTGCTGTGTGATCAGCTCTTATGTCCTGCCATAGTAACTCCAGCTTGCCTTCTCAGTGTAATGTAATATATTTCAGAAACCAAGTGGGCTGCTTTCCATGGAAGGTGAACCCAGTGAGGAATGGCTTGCCCCACAGTGGATCCTGGATACGATACCCCGCCGCTCACCTTTTGTCCCCCAGATGGGAGATGAGGTAATGTGTGTGGCAGTTCTGCTGTGCTTGTTCTGCTCAGGACTACTGTACCTGGCAATATTGTCAGTGAATTGTGCTCGAGGCAGGCTGAGTTCTGATCACTTGGTGTTCTCAGGCAATCAGTTGTTTACTGTCCTCTGTCTCTCTTCACATATGTGTAACTTCGGAGTAGCAGGAAGAATTGATTGTATGTCTTCAGACAGACCTGCACACAGTGATCCTAAGTGTGAAAGTGCATAGCAGGTGCCACTTTTGGGGGCTGATATAAGTATTTTTAAGGAGAAGAGTGCTTTGTAATGAACTGAAGACAAGTGCCATTCATTCAAGAGGGAGAACCTGCCTGTTGTGTTTGTAGAAATAAGCAGGAAGAAAACTCTCAGCACAATAAAATAAACTCTTTTTCTATTTTATTTTAAGGTCATATATTTTAGACAAGGCCATGAAGCTTATGTGAGGGCAGTAAGGAAAGCAAAAATTTACAGTATTAACATGCAAAAACAACCGTGGAACAAAATGGAACTCAGGGTAAGTTAAATACTTCAAATTAATAATTTAATGCAATTTAATACAATTCTTAAATAGATTCAGAGCTGAATGCCTCTCTAATGGTAAATTGACATTAAAAACCAGTATGAAAAGTATGAAGGTAGCATTACCTTAAAATGTTCATATCAAAATGAAAATTGTAAATCTTAAAATTAGTATTTTCATTAACACAAAGCCTTTACATCTGCGGAGTTCCTGATTATAGGAAGCCAGAAGGATAGCAAAGAATGTGAACCTTTTATCCACTGTGGTGTTCTTGTCTGATAGATTAAAAATTGTGAAATATTTTTAAAAAAATAAGTCAGAGTGAGACTAGTTAAGCACTGGAACAAGTTGCTCAGGGAGAGCATGAACTCTCATCATTGGAGACTTCTCAAAGTGCAGCAGGAGAAGCTCTAGGCAGCTTGGTCTAACTTAGGCAGTAGCCCTGCCAGTTACTAGGTCTAGGTAGTCAGTGACTCCAGCTGTAATCTTCAAAGGCATAATCAGTTTGTGAGGAAGAGGAAATAGTATTTCACTTGGGACAGAGGCCTCACCACCTGCGGATGTTGGACGGGATGTGATCCTACAGCCCTATTTTTGACCTTCCTCTTTAAAAGGAAGACTTGCCTTTTCTTTCCCCTGTGTGAGGGTGAGAGGTCCTGGGTTTGGTCAGGAATCACCTCTGGTGCTGTGATATGGTTAAAAACAGTGCAGTACATTCTTCAAAACCTTATTACAAAAGCTATATAGTTTGTGGGTATCCTCCTCACAGATCTACTTAGTAGATCTTCAAAGATCTACTAATACAACACAGAGCATCTGATTGATCTTGTTAGTGTTTGGAAAATACAACTTTTATGGGTGAAATTACCTGGGCTGTAAAGTGGAAACTTTTGTGGGTTTTATCAATAAGTTTGGTGCTTTAACATGGAGATTTTTATTGTTGGTGAGTTAAAACAATACTGTTCCATGCTTATTGATAAATAGGAACAAGAATTTGTGAAGACTGTAGGAATTAAATATGAAGTTGGGCCTCCTACGCTCTGCTGCTTGAAGCTTGCATTCCTAGATCCAATCACAGGCAAAATGACAGGAGAATCATTTTCCATAAAGTAAGTAACTGAAATGCTGAGGCTGTTCTTCAAGAGATTTGCTTGTCGTTTAGAAGCTCCACATTCCCCCCCCTTTTCTTTCTTCTCTTGTGAGGCATGATCATAGAATCATAGACTGGTCTGGGTTGGAAGGGCCCCCAAGGATCACAGAGCTCCAACCCCCCTGCCACAGGCAGGGCCACCAACCTCCAGGCCTGGAGCTACACAGGGTTGCCCAGGGCCCCATCCAACCTGGCCTTGAACACTTCCAGGGACGGGGCATCCACCACTTCTCTGGGCAGCCTGTTCCAGCCCCTCACCACTCTCTGTAAAAAACTTCCCCTGAATATCTCCTCTAACCCTTCCCTCCTTCAGCTTCACTCCATCCCCCTTGTCCTGCCATTGTCTACCCTTCTAAAAAGCTGATTCCCCTCCTGTTTCTGTGCTTCCTTCGGGGACGGGAAGGCTGCAATGAGGTCCCCCCGCAGCCGCCTCTTCTCTGGGCTGAACAAGCCCAGCTCCCTCAGCCTCTCTTCATAGGGGAGGTGAAGAGTGTATTAATTAGTTATTACACCAAACTTCAAGCCAAAATGTGTGAAATGTTATGTTTGGAGACTGCATTTACACGTGGAACTATGTTTATGGTAATAGAAGTAATTTTTTGTGTCTGTTTCATGAAGGTACCACGATATGCCAGATGTTATTGACTTCCTTGTGCTGCATCAGTTTTATAATGAAGCCAAAGAAAGGAACTGGCAAATAGGTGACTACTTTTTTTCCACTTCCATGGGTTTTGCAACATTTCTGCAGCTGTTTAATAGGCTACAGCATCAGTGTTACATGATCTAAAGGACTATACCACACCTGGTGTTATAGTGATTGTTGCAAACTTTAGTTGAGGTTTGCTACAATTCCTGTAGAGGAGAAATGAGAGAAACTGTGACAACACCTGTGATAGCAGAAGAATGTCTTGTCATGTTGTAATTTGGGGTATGGAGGCAGTTGTGAGTAATAAACCAGTGAAAGCCCTCCCTTCAGGGGAAGAAGTTGCTTCCTGTAGGGCAAAATGGAAGATCTGAAATAGCTTCTTTATGAAAGATGGAGTTGATTCTCTAAAAAGAAGTCTTTTAACAGTGATTTCTGTTGTCCTTTTGCTGAATGCAATGGTTCTCCTTACAGGGGATAGATTTCGCAGTATAATAGATGATGCTTGGTGGTTTGGAACTGTGGAGAGTCAGCAGCCTTTCCAGGCAGAATATCCTGACAGTTCCTTCCAGTGCTACTCTGTTCAGTAAGTATTTACATCTTTGGGATGTCTCACAGGTTTACATGCTCTGGGTCTCCTAGATATTTACATGCCACTTGAGTGTATGTACCTCAAGAACTAGGCTCCTTTTTCCCATCTAAATACATAATCAAACACTTTGGTTTTGTTTATTTATTGGTATTAATTAACTTCTTCATAAAACAAACTTTCAATGTAAACAGCAGTGCAGTGAATATGTGGGAGATACAAGAGAGAAGTGAGGAGTTGGAGTGTAGCTCGTGACACGTGTTTTTAATGGCCTTGTTGGCTTAAGCCTGGTAGAGAAAAGGTTTATTGTTACATTCAGCTCCAACTTACACTATGGAATGTATTTTTTTTTTAATAGCTGGGACAATAATGAAAGAGAGAGGATGAGTCCATGGGACATGGAACCAATCCCAGAAGGAAGTAAGTGTGTGTTGAATTCATGTCTGTATACAAAGTAAATTGCTTTTTTGCCACTGCTGGTACTTACTGTTGCTGAATTCTTTGTGTTTAGCTGCTTATCCAGAGGAGGTCGGTGCTGGAGTTCCTGTGACTCCAGATGAGCTGACAGCTCTTCTCTACAAACCCCAGGAAGGAGAATGGGGGGCCCATTCCAGAGATGAAGAATGTGAGCGAGTGATCCGGGGGATCGAGCAACTTCTTTCCCTTGGTATGTTTGAAGAGAAAAGGTGGAAGGATGAAGAGTATCAGTGCAGTGGCACGTGACTGAAGAGTAGATAGGATGGAGTGTTGGGAGTTGGTGTGGAGGATCTGACGTGTAGCCCACTAAATCACTGAAAAAAGCCTTTTAAAGTTCATACAGTCTCCTCCTCAGCTTTGCTCCCTTCATCTGGAGCTTGACCTGCTTCCTTTCAAGTCAGTGGGGATTCTCAGTGGGCCATACCTACATATGAATGAGCAAACATTGAACTGAACCCCTTGAAAAGCAGCCAGCAAATCCTCACCAAACATCCTCACCGACAAATAACCTTGGAACTAGTTTGTAACTGTTTAATAGCATGTTGTGATTTAAATGCTATCCTATATTTATACACAGAACATGTCTATATTGTTCATTGATGTTGCTTGTTGTAGTATTCCTGTTGTAAGTTCACAGGCCTTGTTGCTGCTGCGTTCAGCAGTAGGGTTGGGTGCTGGCATGCAAGTCTCAGATGCTTAAACAAAAAATGCTTTTTCAAGAGTAGTCAACAGATGGTAGAAGAGGAAGAATCCTCTTGGGTAATGACATAGCCAACTGTATTGCTTTTGCTGAATTCTTAGAAAGAAAACCCATTATTAGGAATCTAGTTCTCTTCTAACTTTCCTTCTGGTATCTTCTAAGGCATCTAAATTGATTTTATCTTTTGTCTTTCAGACATTTCTAATCCCTTTGCTGTTCCAGTGGACCTTAGTGCCTATCCCATGTATTGCACTGTTGTTGCTTATCCAACTGACCTCACCACAATCAGGAGGAGGCTTGAAAACAGGTTTTATAGGTCAGTTGGCTTTTTCTTTGCTTGTTATCTGCATCTGCTGTAGCCCAGCTGAGGACAATGTGCTGAGCTGAATACTGTGTAATGCCACTTCGAGAGTTTATTTCTCCAATGGGCCATAAGGTCAGATTTGATTTGGCTGTGGGCAAAGGAAATCTTGCTGAATAATTACTTTTAGCCACATTTTTAAGGCAAAACCTACTCTACCTGGATCTGTAGTGTCTTTTTAGTTTGACATACTGAGCTGGATATGTTTTAGGTTGACCTGTGGATAAATAACATCCCATTCTTCTTTCCCCTCTGAGGACCGTTTTATCTCTAAGGGTTTCTCTAGGTGGGAGCAGTGAGCAGCCTCCTTCAGGAGACTTGTTTCCTCTTCTCATTCCTTTCATTGCTGATCTGAAGAGGGACAAATTTTTTCCACAGAGCTGTCCCAGCCTGGCACCCTGGGACAGCCAGCAGGACGTGAACAGAAACCACTTCCCTTGCTCTCGACGTTACCTGATTCCTTTGCTTTGTTTTTTTGTACTGAGGAATCCTCTGAACTCAGAAGGAAAATAATGTGCACCTTCCTCTCCATCCCTTTCCTTTCCTTTCCCTTTCAAAGGAGAATCTCTGCACTGATGTGGGAGGTACGATACATTGAGCATAATGCCAGGACTTTCAACGAGCCAGACAGTCCTATAGTCAAAGCAGCCAAAATTGTAACCGACGTCTTACTTCGCTTCATCGGGTAGGTGTGGTTTGTACTCCATAGATGGGACTTCTTGAGTGTCTGAGGTATTTGGTGATGTATTTTGGCCTTCTGTTACTGTCCTGCAGGGATCAGAGTTGTACTGATATATTGGAAATATATAACAAGGTGAAAGCAGAAGACTTAAGCAGTACTGATGAAGAGGAGGAGGTAAGACCATTAAGTCTGGTCATCAGAACATCTCACACCTTAAATTCAGCACCTGGAAGTTTTTTGATGAGTTCTTATGTTGTGGGTAGTTGCACTGAGTTTAATGATGGGCCTGTTTAGGTCATTTGAGTTGCTCACTTGGGGCAACAAGCTCCCTTAAGTAAGTAAAAAGGATTCTTGGAACTGCCTATCTTTAATCTTCTCTCAGTACATGATGTTTTGTTGTCTGAGGAAGTATTAGGAAGGAGAACGCAAACTGGGGTTGTCATTCAGCCTACCAAACCAGAAGGACAACTCCTGTTGCCAGGGAGGCAGCAGAGCTGGTTTTCTTCTCTAATTCTGTGTCATTTCCTGTCAGCTGAGTTAAACAACAGGTAGAAACAGGGTTTGGAATCGCTTCCTTTAACTCTTCCTCTCTCCTTACACCTTCTCCCCTTAAATGCAGTTTGTAACCATTGTGAAATGTGTTATGGTTTATGTTGCAAAGAGGCAACCTCTTCTAACCAAAGTCACTTGGTTCTGTTTTACTTCTTCAGTGCTGCTTTCTGACACATGAGCTAGTATAAGCTGTGGTTAGGAGATTTCCTCCCTCCTCCCTTCCTCCAGACATAGCTCATCCTTGTAGTTTTGGAGTATTTACATGAAATCTGATGCTGCTCAAACATGTATATGCTCATGGCTGGTGCTGTTGTCTTGGATTTGTATTGGAACTTTAAATACACAATGGAATATTTAAACTACTCTTTATAAAAGTGAAGATATGACAGTATTTATTTTCACAGATTGTTATTTTGAAGAAAATGAGGGGTTTCCATGACTTTAATAGCAGACCCTTCTTTCCCAATTCATCCTTCTTGTGCCAGTTGTGAATCTCATCTGTTCAGTGTCAAGCAGCGATCAGAAGTGCCCAGAATTCCTACTACAGCACCTTCCTTTCTCTCCAGCCTTTCAAAGAGCACAGCTTGGTTTATAGTATGTTTCAAAATAAGAAAGAAATTACTTTCAGATTCTTTGTAGGAACTTCTGAGCAACCACTTCCCCTCTCAAAAGCAGTTATTTTTAATTAGTGGTAGAAAGCTGTGTATGAAGGAGTTCTTATTCTTATTTCTACATCCAGATTCTGTAAAGAATATTATGCACACTTAATGTAAGTAAGGTGTTACATGAAGCCTGAATTAACTCAGTGCAGCTGCTCAGGGCATGAACATGGAGGCAGGGGAATACAGGTCTGCAGGACTGAGCTGAGTATTAAGGGCTGAACATCAGATTGCTCACGTTTATGTGTAGTTTCTGGGGAAGCAACCTGGGAAAAGAGATGACACAGCTTATCCACAAAATTCTTTACTGTTTTAAAGTTGTATAAGTTCTAGATTGAAGCTGGTTTCCATTTCCAGCACCACTCGTTGCACTAGAGTAGTTTAAACTTTGGTGGTGGTGGTGGTTTGGTTTCAAACCCCTTTTCCATCCATCACTGAGGGTGTGAGGCCTGTCTGTGTGTAATCGTTACCTTTGCCTTTAGGTGGCAGAAGTAGATGTGGATTCAGATGCTCCAGGAACTTCCTCTGGAAAAAGACGAGTGAGTAAATATTCCTGCTTGGTCTGGCTTGTGAGGGGAGATGGCCCCAGTACTGAAACACTCATGTAGGTCTGGCATGTTTTAAAGTCATTGTAGAATTGGAGGACTATCATTATAGAATAGAGGACCAGCTCTGAATTCAGTTGCATGTCTATGTAAGCTCTGGCAGGTGAAGGAAGTTATTGTGCAGGAAAATGTATTTAATTGCCAAAGAATCCTTTCTTAGTATTATTTGATTTGAAAGATCATAGAGCCAGGGAATGGCCTGGGTTGGAAGGGACCCCAAGGATCAGAGAGTTCCAACCCCTCTGCCACAGATGTGGGTTTTAGTTGGATTTGGATGGAAGATGATAAAAATAGAAAGGCTGGGTCTGAAATAGTACCAATGTGGTGGAAACACGGTGGGGTGGCTCCTAGGACTGGAGTGTTGGATGGAGGGATGCAGGCTTTTTATTGGGGAGGTTCACCTCTGTGTCAGTGAGCTGCTTGAGTGCATTGAGCTATGCCTGGGATGGGTGAGGGACCACTGAGAGATTATGGGTCAGGATTAAAGGGAGGGGGGATATTATAGGGGGGTTTGCCACAGGCCACCTGACCAGGAGGATGGAGTGGATGAAGTATCTATAGGAGTAGCCCCATGTTCACAAGCCCTGGTCCTCATGGGGGACTTCAACCAGGATTGCTGAAGGTTCCCTCAACAGGCCTGACAGAAGAGGCAGAGAGCAGCCCTGGGGAGAAGGACCTGGGGGTGTTGGGGGTGAGAAGCTCCACATGACCCAGCAATGGACACTTGCAGCCCAGAAAGCCACCTGTGTCCTGGGCTGCATCCCCACCAGTGTAACCAGCAGGTCTGGGGGAGGATTCTGCCCCTTTGCTCTGCTCTGGGGAGCCCCCCTGCAGTGCTCCATCCAGCTTGAGGGTTCCCAGGACAAGGAGGACATGGAGCTGTTGGAGCGAGTCCAGAGGAGGCCACGGAGCACCTCTGCTCTGGAGCCAGGCTGGGACAGCTGGGCTGACTCAGCCTGGAGAAAAGGCTGCAGGGAGACTTCTGATCCCCTTCCCGTCCCTCCAGGGGCTCCAGGAAAGCTGGAGGGGGCTGGTGCTGACAGCAGGGAGGGCCAGGCCCAGGGGAACAGCCTTCAGCTGCAGGAGGGCAGCTGGAGAGGGGCTGGGAGGCAGAAATCCTTCGTGGGGAGGGGAAGGCCCTGGCACAGGTTGCCCAGAGAGGCTGGGGCTGCCCCTGGATCCTTGGCAGGGTTCAAGGCCAGGTTGGATGGGGTTCTGGGCACCCTGGGCTGGGGGGAGGGATGTCCCTTGTCCTACTAGAAAAGGCACGTTTCTGTGATTTGCATGCTGTGCATTGTGGTGCCAGCAGCTAGGCTTTCATCTTAGTACAGTTCTGTTTCTGATTGTGGAAATGTGCTTTGAATCAGAATGCTGGTGAATTTATAGGAACTTAAAGTGAAAAATTTGAATATTCTGAAAAATTATCAACTCCATCTGTTTCCCTGCAGGTAAGACGACGAATAAAAAGACAGCCCATGAAAGCAAGTCCTGATGCTTGGAAAGAGCAGTGCAAGCAGTTGTTAAACCTGATTTATGAAAGAGAGGACTCAGAGCCTTTTAGACAGCCAGTTGATCTCTTCTCCTACCCTGTAAGTACAACTTCCATACTCAAAATTAAAACCTATTCTTCATCCTTTGGCAAAACATCTGCGCTGGGCACGTTTCTAACCTCTCCCTTGATCAGCTGGAGCTGCACCATGTTCTGGTGTTTTCAGCAAATTACCAAGTAGAAATAATTACTTGAGAGCCACTGGTGTGGATGAACATTTAGGTGTGTTTATTGCTGGAGGATTTGATCATTTTCTTGTGTATTCCAGGATTATCGAGATATTGTGGACACTCCTATGGACTTCAGCACTGTGAAAGAAACCTTGGAAGCAGGAAACTACACTAGTCCCTTGGAGTTCTACAAAGACATTCGTTTAATCTTCTGCAACTCAAAAGCTTACACTCCTAATAAAAAGTCAAGAGTAAGTAATTAGTTCTGATGCCTTCTTTACAGAGAGCCTGGTCCTACATACATGCAGTGCATGAAATAAGGTCTGTATCTGCAGAGCAAAGCACTGCATTGTGAAGTTAAAATATTTCTACTACCAGAGGAGATGAGAGCACTATGATACTTTCTGGTTTAGTTTATTTGGTTTACTTCAGGAAGAATTTCTTTCCTCAAAGGGTTGTCAGGCATTGCCCAGGGAGGTGGTGGGGTCACCATCCCTGGAGGGGTTTAAAAGGCGTGTGGATGAAGTGCTTAAGGACACGATCTAGAGGTGGGCTGAGCAGGGTTAGGCTGTGCTTGGACTTGATGATCTAAAGGGTCCCTTCCAACCCAGGTGATTCTCTGATTCTACTGGGCACAGTCTTGCCTGTGTTTCTCAGGTGCTAATCTTGCTTTATCTCTGTGCAGGGACAGGAATCTGCTTAGGCAGAAAAAAAAATGTATCAGAGTCCTAAACAGGATATGGCAAGTGGGAAAAGTTGGAGTATAGATATTTTTATATGACCTAGGTTAAATGATGCCAAAGCATATGACTGATGCTGTGCACATGGCTGTGGTTTGTATGTGTTCCTGTGCACTGTGCTGCCCATCAGCTGTTCCCAAGCTGCTAAGTGATCAAGTGCCCCCAAAATTTTCATGTTTTAATGATCTGGTTCAATGATTTGTCCCAAGTTGGCACAAGGATGCAGATGTGATTTTTACCACTCTTGATGCAAAATAGAATTGGACTTGTTGATGTCTTTGTGCTACAACAGTAGGCAGAATTTTGATTGTGTTTCCAGGCATTACATTGTAATGACCACCTTCCTACAAGGAAAAGCTGCAGATTCTTAAGATGTGACAAAGATAAGGAGATAAGAGTGCTGGTCACAAGGTTGCCTTCTTGTGTAGGAACAGAACCACTGTTCTCATGAGAACTGTGTGCCATTTGACACCAGACTGAGATACTTAAAACCCAGTAATACATAGAATTTATTACTGCAAAATGTTCATGTGGCACCAAACATGGTGTGACACGAGACTTTATTGCACTAGATGCTGTCAGAGTGCTGCAAAGAGCTCTCAGTGCACGTGTAAGTGGATGGGAGGAAGCAGGAATTTGTGCAGCATTGTCACTCAAGGAGTTGTAGTCCCAGGTCATCACTGGAGTAACAACTACTGTGCTTTGTGTAAGCAGGACGATGAGAGTAAGCTTGACATAGGATGGTGCAGTGGGACAGGAGAACTCCAGCTGAGTGTTAGCACAAAGTTGCTGTTGCTGAAGGTAGATTGAACTCTTAGTGTTGGATAAGGGCTGAAAGGTGGGCTGTGAGTAGGTGCTGAATATATAAAGACCAGCAAGTTCTGCCTCCTTAAGTAGAAGGGAAATCAGTAGAGGATTGCAGGAAGACAAGTGATCTTGAGGGTGTTTTATGTGTGCTTGACATCAGAGTAATCTTGGTGAGTTATTTACTGCTGCACACTCCCTGGGAGCTTCCCTGTGTATTAATAACTGAACAGCTTGTGAGTCAACTCCCAAATTGCTTTAATAGAGTGGCCCATCAATATCCATTTGCTTAAACATTGTGAAGTGGCTCCGTGTGATGATCCTTGCTGGAGGGCTGGGGCACTCAGCTGGGCCCTCTGCCACCACAGGTTCCTTTCCTGCCAAATGTGTGTCAGCATCCCCAGGCTTTCAGTCTTTTTTACCATCTTGGCAACAGCAGAAAGGGCAGGGTGGTACATACCAGTGCTAAAGAAAGAAATTGCTAAAATAGTAAGGGTCTGGGCAAAAATGAAGGTGTGTGAAAGTAAAGAAAACCCTGTATCAAAGAGATTTTATATTCAGACTGCAGGAAATGGGAAGAGGTCTGAGCATAAGGGGATGGTAACGTGTCCTCGGTGGTGTTTGTGCATCAGAAGAGTGGATGCAGCAGAAGGGGGTGAGGAAGGGATCAAGAACCTCATTGTATTTATACTGAGTTTGAACTACTGGTTTGGTGTAGCTCAAACTCCTCCAAGGTAAAATCTTGAACAGAAGGAAATACAGGGTGAAGTGTGAGGAAACAGCCCTGAGTGTGGTTGTGGGTGGGCTGCACAGGGACAAGGACAGGGAAATTGTTTAAGGTTTTGACATCTGGTTTACAGAAATTCGGAATGAGTTTTAGTTGGTTTCTGTGTGCAGCTCTAGGGGTGCTGTAAGGACTTGTTACTAGGGAATTAGAGCAGAAACAAAGCTGAGGGGTAGTGAAGGTCAGTTATTTGTCCCTTGGTACTTCAGGATGTCTTATGGCATGCTTCTGTGCTGTGAGGAGATGAAAAAAGGAGCCTATATTTCAGTAATCCAGATAGCCATTTTCCTTTAACTGTGTAAATATGCTGCACTCAAAGTCACTCAGTACTTTTATGAAAACACTTTCTATTGCAAGAATACCCTTGTGCCACCTGGTAAGAGCCTCACAGTTGATTGTCACAGTGAACTTTTCCTTTCTGTTACAAAGTTTGGTCACCTTTATGATTTTTATTTTTGGGGGGCGGGGGGAGGCTGATCTCCTAATTGTTCAGCTCCTAATTAATACAGCCATGCTTTCTCCCTCCAGATTTACAGCATGACACTTCGACTCTCTGCCTTATTTGAAAACCATATGAAAAATATCATCTCTGAGTACAAGTCAGCAATGCAATGTCAGAAGAGGAAAAGGCCACGGTACCGCAAACGGCTAAGAAGCAGCAGCAGCTCACCATCAACTAGCAGAGCATCAAGGTAACGTGGTGACAGTGAGACTTGGTGTCCTTCAGCTGTCAGTGGCAATGTGTCTTGGGGAATAAGCAGTCAGGAGTGGTATTGCTCAGTTCCTGATGCAGTTGCTCTTTTGGGTGATAAAATCAGGAGCTCAAATTCCACACTCAGTTTGTAGCTTGAGCATCATTCTGGTAAGTGAAAGGCTGTATAACTAGAAATGTTCCCTCTGGAGAAAATGGAAGGGAAAGTTTCTTTTTGCCTTTGCCTAGTGACTGTTGCAAAAAGCATTGTATAATACTTTTCCTACCCCTGCACAGTACGCTACCCAAGCAAACTGAGTATTTGCTTTAAAAGGTGAGAAAACCAAGATACTTGGCAGGGTTTTGTATTTGAGTCTTTTGATACTAATGGCTTCATCTCTTTGGGATATTTTGTGTCTTCAGCCCAAAAGGGAAACAGAAGCAAATGAAGATTCAACCTAAACCCAACCAGAATACCTCACTGCCTTTGACTAGGACTAGTTCTTCAGTTTCATCTCATGGTGAGGAGCAATTTTCTAAAATGCATCCTTTTTCTCTTGCAGCAACTTGTATGTGCAAATTAAAGCCTGTATTCAGGAGACACGTGCAGAACTCGCGTGTTGAAAGAGCAGGTAGCAAGGTCATGGGAATATGCTGTCTGTAGATTGTGTTAGCTGAACTTGGCCCTCCAGCTGTTGGTTAGCTGTTGTGAAGGCACTGTGTTCTGTCTTTGGGGAGAATCTATCTAGGTTCTCCCATCCAGCAATTAGGAATACATTAAGATTACTCTGGATTACACCCTGAAGTAATCTGGCTTTTCATGTCTACAGAGGCAGCTTGGTGCCATTAACTTCCTGACTTGGGCTGTGAACTCAGGAGTTAAACCTTCCCTGAAATGCCTTGCATTACAACCCTGTGTAAATACAGGATTGAGGTTACTCTGTCATGTTAGTAGTGTCCTGTCTAAAGTTTCAGATACAGCAGAAGAACCTCTGGGTTCAGCCACTGGTGAAGAGATGGAAGGCCAGCCATCTTCCTCAGGCTCAAATGCACAGACCCGAAGTGGAAATACTGTTGATGCAGGGAAAAGTAGACCGATCAGGAGTAAATCTACACCAGTGAAACAAGGTGAGAGTAACAAATCCTCTGTTTCTTGAATTGGTTACACTGGAAATGAAAGATGGTGCTTCTTTCTCATGTTTATGATATTCTTGCCTGAGTCTGGCATTGCACTATAACCCCAGGCCATACTAAAGGTGTGAACTTATCTTACATGTTCCAGTTCTCAGGTTCCTTGTCACAGGTGTGGCATGCACATGATGCCACCTGTGCTTCAGTGAAGTCCTTTAAAACATCTACAGATGGAAAAGCTTGATTGCTCTTAAACATCTTGAGAACTGGCTTTACAAAAAGCCACACAAATCCCCAACCCAAACCTTGTCCTTTTAATAAGTTGAAACCACAGGTGTAAAGAAGTTACACATTTCAAAATACTTTTATCAGAATCAAGAAGTAAGTGTTTGTGATTAAAAATGGAAGCACTCTGTTCAGAAGCCTTGCTGTTCTCTCTGGGACATGTTAATCAAACTTTCCACTGAGGTAGGCAACAAATGAGCATTGGCTGAAACCCTGAGGCCTTTGTCCAGTCCTTACCCCTGTGCTGTAGCAGTTCTGTGTGTTGCAGGTGAGCTTTTCACATCCCATGTTAAATCTGATCTAATTTTCATTCTCAGATTCCTAACTCTGAAAACAGTGATTCAAGTCCCAGGCTTTCACAATACTTTCAAGGTGTTCAACAATCCCAGGGAGCAAACAATTTTGATGGATGCTTTTAGGTTTGAAATGGATTTTGAAGCTTTCTCACCCTGGCTAGGATTCATCTGACTAAATGGTAGATGTCTGTGTCTAACCTGGTCACTCTGGGCTCCTCTTACTGACTGGATCATTGCCCAACTCTTAATCAAGATGCTTTGCAGTCCTTGCTTCCCAGTAAGCCAAACTGTGTTTGCTTTGATAATTCTCACAGAATCACAAGGTTGGAAAAGATCTCTGAGGATCATCAAGTCCAACCAATCCCATCCTAAGCTAAACCATATCCCTAAGTACCTCATCTACCTTTTTTTTTTAACACATCCAGGGAAGGTGACTCAGCCCCCTCCCTGGGCAGCCTGTTCCAGGCCCTGACAACTCTTTTAGACATTAGAAAAAATTTTTTTACTAATCTAAACCTCCCCTGGCACAGCTTCTTGCCATTTCCCCTTGTCCCATCTCCTGTCCCCTGGCTGAAGAGACCATCGCCCATGTCTCTACAACCTCCCTTCAGGTAGTTGTAGGTCATGATAAAGTCTCCCCTCAGCCTCCTCTTCTCCAGGCTGAACACCCCCAGCTCCCTGAGCTGCTCCTCAGAGGATTTGCCCTCCAGCCCTTTCCCCAGCCT
The DNA here is from genome assembly GCA_013400835.1 of Zapornia atra. Classification (NCBI taxonomy): domain Eukaryota; kingdom Metazoa; phylum Chordata; class Aves; order Gruiformes; family Rallidae; genus Zapornia; species Zapornia atra. The sequence continues at coordinate 91,020 of VZTU01013006.1, forward strand.
GGTTGCCCTTCTCTGGACTCGCTTCAGGACCTCAATGTCCTTCTTATGGTGAGGAGCCCAGAAGGTGCTCCTCTTAGAGCACCTGCTTGTCTCCGCAGTGTGTACAGGTCACCTGTGGTCACCAACTCATGGTGTGTGAGTCGAGCCTCAGAGGCAGAGGAGGTGAATCCCACTCTCCTGTTGGGCCCAGGCGTGATGACAATAACCAACAGGGTTATTTTGTGTTTGCTTAGATCACTCTCCTGATGGACCACTCACAAATGGGGATGGCAGAGAACCTCGGGCGGGAGTCAAGAGGAAGTTACTAAGCGCATCGGAAGAAGATGAGCACCTGGAGGAGGTGGAGGAAGAGGAAAAGAAGAAGAGAGAAATCAAGGAAAAATCTGGTTTGTCTTCATCAGAGAGTGGGGAATCGGGATCCAGCTCGAGTTCTGAAAGCAGAAGTGGCTCCGACTCAGACTCCGAATCAACCTCGAGAACGGATCAGGATTACATTGATGGAGACCACGACTACAGCAAGGTTGTGCAATCCAAAAAGCCCAAAAGGAAAATCAAACGAAAACTCACCGGTGGGAAAAGGAATTGGCAAGGCAGAGGGACCGGGAGGAGAGGGAGATGGGGGAGGTGGGGCAGATGGAACAGAGGGGGACGAGGCGGCAGAGGTGGCAGAGGCTGTGGTAGAGGAAGAGGTGGCGGCAGGGGAGGAAGGAGAGGCCGAGGTGGCCGAGGAGCCTCGCGAGGAGCCACCAGAGCGAAACGTGCCCGAATCACAGACGATGAATTCGAAAACCTCTTTGGAGGACAGTTTGGGGAGAACGTGTTTGGAGGGCGCTTCAGTAGACCTCCTCGAATCAAAACAAGGAACGAGGGCAGGAGAACTGTCTTGTACAACGATGATTCAGATAATGACAATTTCGTGCACACCGAGGATCCGTTGAACCTTGGTACTTCCAGGTCAGGCAGGGTGAGGAAAATGACAGAAAAAGCCAGGGTCAGCCATCTCATGGGATGGAATTATTGACAGCTTGAAAAAAAAAAAACAAAACACTTTTTGGAACAATTTTAAAAGAACTTCAATGGCCTTCTACTGCAGGGATTTTACCAGAAAAATCTACCAAGCAAGTTGTGCGGGGACTCCACTCACCTTTCACAGTGGTGCTTTTCCATTATGTCACTTTGTGTTTGTTTTCAAACTTCAGATCGCCACACTTCATTGGTCCAAACAAGCCTTATTCATTAGGCCTTAAATTACAGAAATTCTTCCCCACACACTACAAGCTCATCACATTAAAGCAGCTTCCACCTTCTCGAGAAGAACATGACATTTGGAGGCACGAGTGTGACTCCTCTCCCTTGTTTTGTTTTTGTATTATAGAAATAGCACCTTCTTACCCAAGTTTGTATGTGGTTTCTGCCATAAATCCTTACACACAGTAATAATTATAACTTTTGCACAATACACCAATCCTAAAGGCAGCTATAAAATGTTTACAGTTTCTATATTGTAAGAAGGATCTGGATTATTTTAAATCTTCCCAGGCCAAAAGCGTTCATGAATTGTGCTGAACTGAAGTATGTCTATACTACAAGTCACGGGGGTCCTGACGTGCTTTCTATCGGTTCTTTATTCATGTAAAAAAAAGTGACAAAAAGGGTTGGTGCCTTGTAAATATGTAGCAAACCTTCGATGTGGTGTGTCCTATGTGTGCATTAACTTTATTAAAAAGAGAATACTTGAGAAGTATGAATATCTAGACAAAAGGTGCCAAATGCAAAAGTTAACTCGCATCTATTTTCTTTTTCTCCTCTCATATTTTTATAGTATTAACAGAGATTGTGCAGCTAAGGGGTAACTTCAGCATTTGAAAGGTTCCTCCTCTTCAAAGCCTAGCATGATTTTTAATAGTAGCTCAGCTACCTCTATTTACAACTACTGGAAACCTAAAAGAAAATAGATGCTATTACTCAGTCCGTGTTGAAGAAGAGGCAAGGAGGAGCATAGAGGGGGTGGAATTGCTCGTGATGTTGTAGAGTGACTGTATCCTCGTTACGGTGACGCAACGGAAACAGATCTAAGTAACTCTGGGAGTTCTTGGCAGCGTGGTGTTCTCAGCAGGTTGTGGTTGGGTTGTGCACATAGGCCGACTGTCTCCCCCAGGTTTCTGCTGCCGCTGGCACGGAGCAAATCTGCGTTCGTTTTAATTTGCCCCTTGAAGGCGATGAGGGAGCTGTGGTACCAGCATCCTCCGAATGGACAGACTCTTGTATCTCAAGCTTCCAGAAGAGAATTCGTGTTGCACTGTACTCCTGAAACATGCTGACTTTAAAATAGAAACCCTTTTGGTCGTACCTGTACGGTGTGTGACAGTGTTGGTGGCCGTACTCCTCAGTGAACGGCAAGAGGTGTTTGGCGTGGGCTGAGCTGGAGATGAGCAGCCTCTCACTTCCTAGAGTCTGGCAGGAATATGGTTGGGACTTCAGTTTCCTCCCGTTGCCTAAACAAACCTGACAGTTGTAGCTTCATTAAGAAAGTGAGTTCAGTTGCAGAGAGAACAGATGATAAAAAGAGACCAGAAAGTTTTGGTGAAGTTTTTCCTAGATATATTTTTTTTCCTTTATAAACCCCCTTTCATCCAATCTCCTTCAGTTCTTCTGTGCACAGCTTGGTCAATAATTCTGGAAAACCTCAGGCAGCAAAGAGTGACCCGTGTATATTCTCAGATGCAGAAGGAATTTTATTTTTGACTTTCTATATTAAGCACTAGCTATTTTATCTCGCTTTCCAAAAATTCTAGTTAGATGCAAAAAATGACTTGGGAAAAAAAAAACAACCCATGCAGAGGTTTAGTTTTGTGATGGAGGAGAGTATATCCTAAATTGCTCAGAGCATTAATATGAGTTTATGGTACAGTAACAAAGAAATCACAGGTTTAATTTTGGGAAGGGATGTTTGGAATCGGCCGTAATCCATTTCTGGGCTTGAATTTCTGAACACGCAGCGGCTCTCCTTGGTCTGTGTTGGGCTTTAACCTATGAACCCCTGTCCTATCATCTCCCCTATGTACGTATATATACACACATGGATATATTTATAAGAAACATATTAATTCTTTGTGGATAGATCCTTCCACATATGGTAACCAGGAATAGCATGTGTGCGTCAGTCCGTAGTCAGCATCGCACCCCTTTTAGAGCAGTCCCCTTGAGCTGGTGTCAACACTATGGTTTCTGTTCTAAAGCCTGAAAAACCTTGAAATGCAAAAGAAATGCTTTTCCTATATTTCTGACCGGCTGAAAATCCACTGACTTATTTATTTTGTCTAGGGGTTGGGGAGAGAGAAAACACGTGGATTCCGGAGAAATCATTTTATAAGTTTGTGTATTTTAGCTGCAATTAGAATACTATTAAATATGTTCTTAAATGTATCTTTTCTATGTAATGAAGTACTGTGAAGATAACAGTGAAGCATCACTTTGCTGTGGCGTAAGTATTAATCAGACGTGTTCCATGGTTAAGAGCTAGGCAGCAGGGTGTGCTAGAACAACAGAGCTATTGCTATTGTAAAGTAAAACAAAAAAAAAAAAAGGAAAAAAAGCTTTTTTTTTTGTGCATGAGAACCTTTTTATAAGCATGAAAGAAATAACTTGGGTTTAGAGACGTTATTTTTACTTGGTTTTGTATCTGGATTCTTCCTCTGAGTTAGGCAGTTGATTTCTCCTACCCTCATTCTGTGGAATAGTTCTAATTTGGTAGTAACTCGGATGCTTTTTCTCAAATCCCAGGTCCCATTAGGAGCCACTGATGGTTGCAGAAATCTTGGTGTGGACCCAGCAGGTCCAGCAAAGCAGTGAAATGGTTTAAACCTCGTTCTGTCTCAGTCTCAGACCCAAATCTTGATGCTGCACCCCATGGGTTGCTGAGCTGCCACCCAGCTGTGCTGCCCGGAGCGGTGCGGAGTCAGGACCCAGACCTGTCTCCTTGCAGAGGGTTTGCAGGTTGGCTGGTGTATCACATCCCCGCAGGGTGTCCCACAGGCCAGGGCTTCCTCGGCTGCTGCATGGTTCTTTCTCGGGCAGCCGTGCTTCCAGTCTCACACGGTCCCTCTCTGAGCTGCCCGGGGACTTGGGGGCATTTGGAGACACCTTCATGCTCCGAGGGGCTTTGCTCCCAGCAGAGCCCCAGCCCCACGCTCCTCCTGGGGGTGGGTTGAGGGTCTCACCTGCAGCTTTGTGCTCAGGTTTCTCCTTGCTACAGATCTGCTCCTGCTTCTGCCAACACCAGGGCTTGGATGTGGAGGTGGCCTTGCAGCCTGGCTGGTGGCTCTTCAGCCCAAACTTTGGCTGCTTTCTGTTTTCTCACCTTATGGTTTCCTCCACCTCTCTTTAGCTTCCCCTTACTGCCCTGTAGGTTACTTAGGATACTTTTTTGGAAACTGAGGATTTTTTGATGAATTTTCTTTTGGTGAGAGTGTAAAATGTAATTCTCTCTATGCCTCTCCCCAAAACCTTCCCTGCTTTCTGTTCCTACCTGTCTCACTGTGCTAGCAACACTCCGAGATTGCTGGAGGTGGATTTAATCCAGGGTTTGATGGCTGAGTTCTGGATTGCTCTGCCTGTCCATGGCTAGCTGTACCCTGAGTGGGAATGCCACCAGGACAGCATGTTCCTTCCCTTGCCCTGGTGAGGCACAGCAGCCTGACTGCTCCCCCTGAAACAGCACATAGTTCCACCTGGCATCCCTTAATGTGTGGCCTCATTCTCTACCAAATTCATCCTTTTTCTCCCTTAAATGAAGCAGTGCCCACCCCTTATCCCAATCACTCCCACCCCACAGATAAAAGAGCTGAACAGAGTCACAAAGAAATAATTTGCAGATAATTTTGGGGCACTTTCTGTTTTGTCTTGTCACATGTTGTAATTTTTCCCTGATTTTTTTCTTTTCCTTGAACATACACCTCAGCTGCTCATCCTGCATAGAGCAGTACAACTGTGTAGCCCTTAAGGTACCGAAAAGACCTGGCACCAGGCATGTAGTAAAGAGTTCCTAAGTAATTTAAAAACTGGGGGAAGACCAACTACTACGTGTTGGCTTCAGTATTTGGAACCAGGGCAACCTTGGCAAGCACTGGGACAAGCTGCTCCTGGGTGTCCCCAAGCCATTTCTGACAACCCTTCAAAATCACCCAGTTAACCTAAGAATATAAAATTCAAACCCCTCATTTTTGCTAAGAACCTGGGGAATATTTAGTCTATGACTGGTCAGGAAAAACCCTGGATAGCTGTAGGTTTAGGGATGTCTGGGCAGCCCTGAGTTGGAGCATCCTGCTGTCATTGGTCTGTCTCATGAGTTTGATGTTTTCAAACCGTGTTTGTGCGTTTACATTTCTTGATTTATTATTTTCTTCCCTTTTTTTTTTTAGAGCCATCACACAAAGTTTGCTAAGATGCTAATTATTTCCACGATAGCAATTAACAATCCAAGGATAAATCTCTATTTAGTATTGTAGGGAGCTGTCATTGTGTTCTTACCAGTATGTATTATAGAAAATCACTGCGCATGGGCGATAGAGAACTTTCCAATATTAGTATCTCAGAGGTTTACACATTGAGGGAGGAAAAAAAAAACCCCAACAAAACCCAACTCCTTTATGTACAGTAAGTAACAGCCTACAAAATTTAGTCTAAACCTTGTCTTTTTTAGTAGTAGGAATGCAGAGACCCCGTTGGACGCTTGTATGTTTTTCCTATGTGGTGTTCAGCCCGCAGCAAACTTACCCAGCTGGGCTGTGAATCCCTGAAAAATAACGCTTTCCAATGGAATTGCTGGCACAGCCTTAACTCTAGTGTTACAAAAATGGTGCTTAAATACATTGATGTGCGTGGATGTGGGTACCTGAGCTGAGTTTGTGAGGTCTCAAAGTAAAACCAAGCAGCTTCGTGCCGCGCTCGCCACTTAACGCTCCCGGTTCCATCGCTGCGGCCGCCTCGGGGAGTTGGCAAACGTGTAAATACGTGGGAAATAGCTCATCCAGTGGACAATTCCTTTCAGTTTCTTGATTCTATTTTCTCTTAATTTTGTTTTGATTGGCAAGCAGTGTGTATCTTCCCAAATGTTGCAGACGGGCTGGCGAGAGGAGCCGGGGGAAGCTGAAGCCCTTGCCTGAATTTTCGCAGGAAGGGTTGGTGTTCCCATGTGCCTCCTTGCCTTCTCAGGCAGAGAAAACCCAAATCCTCCATTTCTCTTCTTAAAAATGCCTCCTCAGAGAGTGGTGGCTGCTTGGAGATCTGAAGTCAGTGTCTGGTGATGGTTATCCAGCTCTTCATTCTTCTGTGAGTCCGTAGAGCAGATGTTATTTAATAACACCAATCTGTTGGAGAGGTGGCATCCACATGATTTACACTCTCCAGTTCATTCTGGATGATTTAAAATACTCCAAAAATGCACAAAACTGTTAGAATTTTGTCTACTTTATCAATTTATTTTTCTTTTCCAGGTGATATTTATGCCCATATCTTCACATCCGCTATCTCAGGTCCCTTTAAATGAATACTTCAGGGATTTTGATGCCACTCGTTGGCAGACCAAATGTAATATTTATATGCAATGAGCTGTTAGTTTTTTGTATTGTACAAATGTAAATTTGTAAAGATTTTTTTCTAGAGTTTTTTTGAAGTCACTTCTGTATAATCTAGGATGTTTCATTTTCCAGCTGTGGGATTGTCTTAATAAAAAAATAAAATAAACCCTTCCTTTGGTTTCACGTTACTTACCAAACAGTTTAGATGTTTAAAGAGGAAATGATTACAGGTTTTTGATGTAAGAAAATTGCTTTTTGATTCAACTGCATCACTCTACGCTTCTAAAAAGGGAAACTTTTCTAAGATGGATATAGGAACTTTAATGAACTGGGCAGGTGTTGAGCAGGACAGGATGGAGACTGGGCACAGGCGAGTGTGGGGGCTTGCTGGGGTTCGTCGCCCAAATCGTCATCCCACCCGGCTCTGAAATATAGTTTTCCTGAGTGAAAGGAAGGGAACAGCTCCGCTTTCCTGGGAAACAATGTGACGTTGCTGTGTGGGGTCACAGTCCTGTGCAGAGCCTCCCTGGGCAGCGCCAGAGCAGGTGGCACAGGGAAGGTTTCTGGGTGGGTTTGGCTTTGGGCTGCTGTGGTGCAGTGCCTGGCGTGGGCTGGGCAGACACTAGCCATCGCCTGTGAGCTGTCAAATCACCAAGTTAGATAAGGGTGATCCCATTTCCCACACCCTGTTTTGGGGCCTTTTTGCCCCACTGGCACAGGCAGTGGCAGGGTGTTCCTTGCCATGAACCCCCCCCCACTGTCAGCTCCTCTCTCTCCTTACTTCACGGTGCCTTTTGCTGATCCCAATGGAAATTCCTTTGGATGTGGGTATCTTCATACTCCAGCCCCTGGGAACGGAAGGGCTGTTTGGCTTGGTTTGGGTTTCAGTTGGTTGCAGAGAACAAAATTAAACCCGTGTTGACAGATGCTGGAGCTGCCCCTGAAGTTCATCCACCCGGTGGCACCTGAGAGAAGGAACCACAGTTTGCCTTCGTCAAACCACCTTCGCTGTCCCTCCCGTAGGTATTACATCACAGGCATTGTGTACTTTTACATCATCATGTTTAGGTCCTGGATGATGACACATGTTGTATGTCAGTGTGGTAGGGAACAGCCGGCTTATCCTTCCCACATGCTTTGGAAATACATTTTGTGGAGGACTTTTGTCTTTAAAGGTAATTTTTGCAGCTGGTTTAGAATTAAATTGTGATTTTTATGCAGTTTGGCACTGTGTGGGCTAAAGGCTACCTTGTCCTGACTTGTAGGGCGGCCGTGTCGCTGCTCCAGCAGCAAGAGGGGAGGCCAGGGGAGGACGCACAGGGCAGGCGGCCCCCTCCTCTGCCTCTGGCTTGCTTTGTTTCTCAGCAAATGAAAAGCCCTTTGTTTTAAAACCTGGAGGATCAGATGTTGGGTTAGGAGAGCCTCTCCTGTGACGCAGGCGCTGGCAGTGCTGGCAGCCATCCCGGCCCAGCAACCTTCTTCCCGCTCTGCCTCCCTTCCCCTCCCTGCTGGTGGTGGGGTCCGGCTGGGCGGCTGACGCAGGGCGGCCTGCCCACCTCCATCAATATTTGCTTCAGGAAGCTTTTTAAAGGCTCCCTCTGACGCAAGGAGCTCCAGCCTCGCACCTCCCATCCCAGGGCCGATGTGCTGCCCATCCCAGTGCCGGTGGCTGGTGCTGAGCATGAGGGACCGGCTGGCAGAGCTGCGTCGGCGAGCGGCAGCTGAGGGAGACCCACAGGAGGATGCCTTGTGCTTCGACAACCCGGCATTTGGCACAGACGACGGCAGCCCGGTCAGCCGAGCGCTGCAGGAGGCGGCTGAGCTGTGGCGGGCGCTGGACCGGCTGGAGCAGCTCTCCGAGAGCATCGACAGGACACAGCAGACAGTGCTGTGCTGCACCTCGGAGGAGAGCATCGCCCAGGAGAAGAGGGGGCTCGGCGTGGCCAGAGCCACCTTCACCCGTGAGGCCGTGGCCCTGCAGCCCCGACTGGGTGCTCTGCCAATGGCAGCTGAGGGGAGCACGGGGCGAGCGGGCCCCCGCGTCCGCCAGACACAGCTGTGGCTGCTGCTGCGGCGGTACCGTGCCGTCCTCGCCCGCCATTATGCCCGGGAGAACCGGTACCGGCAGAGGCTGAAGGAGCAGATCGAGAGGCAGGCAGAGCTGGCAGGCATCAACCTGGGGGCCGAGGACTTGGACCGGCTGGCCGAAAGCCTCGAGGTGCCCCGCATCGTGGGCCGCGACCTGGAGGAGCTGAAGGCCCAGCAGCACCTGGCCTTGACCCAGGCGCGCCAGCGGCAGCTCCTTGACCTGGAAGCGCAGATGGCAGAGCTGCACGGGCTCTTCCTGCAGCTGGAGGGGCTGCTGGCTGAGCAGCACGGGGCCGCCGACAGCGTGGAGCAATACGTCCGGCGCACCCTCGACTACGTGGCCCAGACCGGCGGCGAGGTGAAGAAGGCCTTCGCATGCCAGCGGCCGTCGCGGCTCTCAGCCCTGCTGGCGGCCGTGCTCAGCCTCTGCGCCTGCTGCACCTGCCTGCCCTGCCTCAGCGGGACCCTCCGATGAGCCCCAGTCATGCTGGTGGGAGCGTGCAGCAGCTTCCATGGATTTCTCCCTGTGTCTTTGAGAGACATGGTGGCATGAGCAGTGTTTGCTGCCTCATGCTTTTGGCATGGAGGTGCAGGGACCCTGCACGTCTTGTGCAACAGCACGGGGACCGTGCACATCATGTGCAATGGTATGGGGACCCTGCACACCTTGTGCAGCATTGCAGAGACCGTTCACATCTTGTGCAATGATGCACGGACTATGCACACCTTGTGCAATGGCACGGGGACTGTGCACGTCGCGTGCAATGACACAGGGACTGTGCATGTCTTGTGCAGTGGCATGGGGACCCTGCACACCTTGTACAGTGGCACAGGGACTGTGCATGTCTTGCTCAATGATGCAGGGACCATGTACACCTTGTACAATGGTGTGGGGACCTTGCACACCTCCCACGGTGCCACAGGAACTGTGCGTGCCATGGAGACCGGCACGCACAGCAGGTCAGGCCCCTGGAGCACTGGAATACCCAACAAGGGAAAGCATTTTAGTCCTGTGAACCCTAACTTCAACACTTCAATGTTTCTTTTTGTGTTATTTAAAGGGACAGTTGGGGGGAAAGTTGTAGCTTTTGGCACATTTGTTGTTACGTGTGAGGGCACCCCAGCTCAGTGCCACCTGCACGGTGTGAAGGATCCTCCATCCCAACCCCATCATTATTCTCCCCACTTTCTACTTCGCAGGTGGTTTTTTACATGCAGTAATGTCACAGGTTTGCCACTGTTGGTTTGCATTGGGTGTCCCACTCAGCCCACCCCATGCACTGGCACCCAAAGGGGTTGCACCATCAGTGCAGGTTTGAGGGGGAACTGCTCTTACTTCAACCCACACATCCCCAAAGCAGCCAGCAGTGCACATGTGTGAAACCTCAGCGTCTCTTCTGGTCCCCACAAACCCACCTGGGTTTCCCAAAGCCTCTCAAATAAGAGACATGGCAGCAGAACCAGGAGCTGGGTAAGTTTTTTGGGAGCCCTTTGCAGATGGTCCCTGTGTGTCCTTGGAGTTTCTGGAGTCGGGTTCCCGCTGCCTTGGCCACCCTCAGGTTTATTTCTTGTCTTCTAGCTGAGCCTTAATAAACCAGTTCCTCAGTAAGCTCTTGAGATGGGTTAAACACCTGAATTTTGTGTTTCTTCCCTGGATTTTGCCAAGAGCACAAGTCAAACAGCACCGGGAAGGGGTGAGGGAAGGACGTAGTTGGACGTCCCCATATCCCAGGATATTTTCACTGCCTGGACACCCCGAGAGCTGTATCCCCATTTCCCCAACACATCGAATCCAGGCAGAGCCAAGGAACCTGCCAAAACGGCAGCAGTTTGTGGCTGGACCATCCTTTTGGTGTTTGTTCCAGGTGCTGAGGCTGGGGATGTGCTCAGGGCTCCCATTCCTGTGAGGTGGGGAAAAAGGGGAACCCCAGGGAGTGAAGCAAAGAAAGCATGACAGGGCTGCTTGTGAAGGGAGGACAGGGCCATACAGCATGGAAAGAGGCCAGAGATCAAGTTCATTGCTAAAAACTCTGGGCAGTCATGTCATTAAAGATGATACTAAAAACTGGCCCTAATCGCACTGAGTTTGGGCTGAGCATCCCAACCGGATGGGATGCAGGTGGAGGAGCAGGTTTGTGGGTGAGGTGTTACAGAGGAGCCACCTTTCTTTTGGATCCATGTCTCTCCTGCGAGCCCAGTCACCCCAGAGCAAGTTCCTGAGCTGGAAATGGAATGAAGGCACGAGCAGAAGGATGAGCTTCACTCCCCATTGCTGTGTTATGGCGTGGGGCTGCGCCGGCTCCTGCTCCTGACCGGCTGCTCCAGCGCAGGGCAGGGACCGCCTGCCCCATCCCACCCTGTGTGTGTTCAGACTCTGCATCGTATATTAAACCCCAGTTTGATGTGCAAAATCCTCCTCCTGGGTAGCACCAGAGACTATTTACAGACTCCCAGGACACACGGTGACAGGGAAGAAGAACCTCAGCCAGGTAAGGGAGGTGCCAACAACTGATGTTTAACCTTGCTTTACGCAACAGCTCTGTGCAAACAACCTCCAAGCAGAGCTGGTGCCAGCCCTGGGAGAGCCCTGGCTGGGCAGCATCCAGCCCCAGCAGCAGAACTGGTTGAGCTGCTCAGTAAATGATTATCCATGAACCGCAGGGAGAGAAAAAAACCCTCTGGTATTGTCAGTGCTTTGAGCTGGGGCAGGTTCACAGGGGTTTCACAGGGCACAACCTCCTCTGGAGCCCGGTGTGGAGGTGATGAGTTCCCAAGCCCGGCTCCTCCGCTGGCAGCAGCACCCTGTGTACAGGGGAGCATCCGAATTAGGGAGGAAATCACCCTGGTTTGTCTCATGGGGACTGGTGAGGAGTTCAGGAAGGAGGAGAAAAAGAGGAGAAACTTTGCAACCCAGAGCAAATCTTCCCCCATGTGGGACTTCATGAGGTGATTCACTGGGGGGGTTCCAAGTCCTGGTTGCCTTGAATTAAATATTGGCCTCAGACAGAGACTGGTTGTGGTTTAGCAAAGTAATCAATGATATTATCACGATAGGATGGGGGGGGCGGGGGGGGTCCTTTCCCTTCTCCATAAAGGTTGGGAATGTTTCAGCTGGAGCACGTTTGCTTTATGAATATTCCCAGGGATGATGAAGCCAAGGTGGGGGACCTGCTTTAATGATTCAAAGAATATACATGAGGAGGCCCTTTTAATTGCTTCCCAAATGAGCCTGATAAACGTAGGAAGTTCACACTTGAGGGGAAAACTCAGAGAAAGGCTGAATATGTTCAGCTAACACAGGCTGGCCAAGCCCCCGAGCTCTGCTCTGTAGCAACGCGCTCGGAATGAGAGTTAGTGGAAGAAGAACCTTCCACTCAAAGGAGCCGACTTGAGAGTCCCAGGCTTCACAGCTCTGCTGGCAGCACGAGCTGGTTGTCACCCACAAAGACTTTCAGGTGAAGAAATGGCTTTTTTTGAAGGGTACCAAACCTCTTCCGGACATTTAGGCAAGAGAATAATTGCTGAACCATTTAATCACCCAACAAGTTTATAGGTAATTATCATGGTTTAAGTCTGTCATTCCTGCTCAGAGGCCAGGGTTGGCTCATTGGAGGGCTGGAGCACCTTCCCTATGGAGAGAGGCTGAGGGAGCTGGGCTTGTTCAGCCTGGAGAAGAGAAGGCTGTGGGGGGACCTCATTGCAGCCTGCCAGTCCCTGAAGGGAGCAGAGAAACAGGAGGGAATCAGCTTGTTAAAGGGCAGAGACTGGCAGGACAAGGGGGATGGAGTGAAGCTGAAGGAGGGAAGGGTTTAGATTAGATATTAGGGGGAAGTTCTTTACAGAGAGAGAGGTGAGGGACTGGAACAGGCTGCCCAGAGAGGGGGTGGGTGCCCCGTCCCTGGAAGTGTTCAAGGCCAGGTTGGATGGGGCCCTGGGCAACCTTGTGTAGCTCCAGGCCTGGAGGTTGGTGGCCCTGCCTGTAGCAGGGGGGTTGGAGCTCTGTGATCCTTGGGGTCCCTTCCAACCCCGACCAGTCTGTGATTCTATGTGCTCCAGTCCTAACACTGAATTTTTATCCCTTCAACACTGTCGAGTTTTCACATCAACAAATACCCCCTCACCCCTCACCCCCAAATAATTTCTTCCAAATGCAACTTTAAAAGCCTCTTGAAGGTTGAAGAGGAACCAAGTTCCCAGAGCTCCATTCAATTTGCAGTATCACTCCAGCCAAACCTCCAGACATCCACATTTATTGGCAGAAGCAGAGGGGAAACGTGCATCAGTGCTTAGGCTGTAATTCCATTTCACTGTGCTCCACTCATTCCTGAATAACACACCCCAGCCTGAGAGCAAGGAGAAGCTCTCAATTCCCAATATTTATATATTTTAACCCAAGATGAGAGATTTAACAAACAGCATCTTTGTTTTCCTTTCGAAAGCCATCACCATACGCTTCCATTTCCAGAAATTTTCCCCAAAATTGTGGTGGTTTTTTTGGTGTCCACAAAGCCTTTGTGCACAAAATCATGCTCAGTATTTTTATTCTGAGTCTACTGAACGTCAAATCAGGAATTCATTCTTCTGTGTGGGCTACAAGGTTATTGCAATGCTTCAAAGCCCTTTTCACTTTTCATTCGCCGATACAAAACTGTGTCAGCAGTTTAAATTGGCTTGATTTGTTTTTCCTCAGTTTTTCCGGTATTTTCCAGTGAATCAACAACCCCATTCACAGAGCTCATCAAATATCTGCTGCTGCTGCCTGGCTTTCTAAAAGAAAAATGCAAAGATCTGGCTGGCAAAGCCTTTCTGCAGAAGTAACGGATCGCTGCTGGGAAATTCAGGGGAGCTGCTTCTTGCCTTTCTAGCAACACGTTCGAAAGTCCATCCTTGGATTTTATTGGCAAATCAGGTATTTTATGAACTGTTTTGGTGCTTGGTCCAATGGGATGTCTGTGGTGTCCCATCAGCCTGGCCTGGGCAGCATGGAGCAGGTCACATCTCAATTTTAGACCTTTTTTCAGGCTGTTTCTCTAACAGGCATGAAATAATTCGTGGTTTCTGGTCTTAAAATATTGCAGTGGGATTTCCCGTTCAGGGATGAGGTTTGATCTCCATGCCTCTTCCTGCAGTCAGCTCTTGCAAAATCTACAAGAAATCACTGGGGATGAAGCAATTTGGGGTTTTCACAGGGTTCCCTGTCTCAGGAGATCCACCCCTGTGGTCTGATGACCTGCAGCTTTCAGAGTAAGAGGCTTCTATGAAGCTTTTTGCAACACTGCCTTCTAGTGGGTCTCCATGGGTGTGTTGCTGCAACTTGGATGTGCAGAGGGAAGCAGGAGTCTGGGGGAATAAAGCCAGGCCTAAATTGGAGCTCTGTGATCCTTGGGGTCCCTTCCAACCCAGACCATTCTGTGATTCTATGACTATGATTCTATGACACGCAGGAACCAGATGCTCACAGCCCTGCTTGGCTGTGGCAGGGTCAAAGCATCGCCCAAGCACCACGATGTGCAGCCCAGGCTGGAAATTCCTGTTTGCCAGTGCTTGAGGCCTTGTTGACACAAATCTCGTTGTTTTTCGGAGCAGGGACTGAAGAAGTTCTTCAGTGGGGCTGATTTATGATCTCTGCTTGACCAGGAGGGCAAAGTACTCATGACAGGAGAGAAAAAGAGAGAGGAAAGGGATTGGTGAGGATTTATTGCCCTCAGAACTCTCCCATCACTCTTGCTTCTGAATGGAAAGGACGGATGCACGTTGCGGTCTGCCAGGATCTCTCATTAGCATCAGATGATGAGACGAGGAGATAATAGTTTCTCTGGGGATGATTTCCTTCTTAACTGCTGTTTCCAAAGCATCAAGACTGATCCAGAGGACAGTTTGATATTGTCACCAGCAATCTGCATCGCTGAAGCCTGCGGAGCCTCGGCAGTGAGTCATGCACGGGGACAGGCCGCTGGCTGCCATGACGTACGCGTGATGGCAGTGCTGTGGCTTTTCTTTGACACCAGGCCCAGGAGTGTGCTTGCAATATTAAACTCAGCTTCAAATGGCCCATAAATTGAAGTTCTGGTGTGCTCCTCCCTTCACAGGTAGTTCTTCACGGCGAAGCAAACCCCCCTCGGCTTTGTAATTTGGGTCGATGTCTGGTCCTCTGAAGCAGGGTTTGCTTTGGTAGCTCCATCAATCAATATGCAGCCCAAGGAGCCAGCCACAACAGCATTTCCATTAATTATGAAAGCCTTCATTTGAAGGGTTGGATTAACACTGAGAAGGGAAAAAAATTGTCTATAAATTTCCTTTAGAAAATCGTGTTCCCATTCCCTGACATTCAGTTGTACAAACTTCCAGGCAGGTAACCTGGAGCCCTGTCCCACCATGTGAATGGTTCTTGCCAGAGCAAAGTAATGGCATCGTCTCTGGATGTGGGGCTGCATCCTTCTCTAAAGCCAAAGGAGAGAAGGGTTAGATGAGATATTAGGGGGAAGTTTTTTACAGAGAGAGTGGTGAGGGGCTGGAACGGGCTGCCCAGAGAGGGGGTGGGTGCCCCATCCCTAGGGGTGTTCAAGGCCAAGTTGGATGGGGCCCTGGGCAACCTTGTGTAGCTCCAGGCCTGGAGGTTGGTGGCCCTGTCTGTGGCAGGGGGTTGGAGCTCTGTGATCCTTGGGGTCCCTTCTGACCAAGGCCGTTCTATTATTCTATGATCTGCAGTACCCCAAAACAACCCCGGGCCACGGCATGAGGCTCCCAGCCCAAGGGGATGCAGTTCTGCTCCCCCCTACAGGACCAGGCACCCACTGCCTTGCAGTCCTCTGGAAATTATCCTCTCTAAGGTGTCTTCCCATGTGGGAAACAAGGTTGGCAGAAGCTGGAAGAGAACACCAAGCACCACGGTGGCTTTCGCTGTCAAAGATCCCCAGCTTTAAAAGCAGATTTTGTTTAAGGGGAGGGGGCTGACAAGGTACAGAGGACACAGAACAGCCAAACCCTGGGTAAAGAGGTCCCACTGAGCGCAGACATTGAAATCCATGTCCCAGGACAACTCACTCCTGATGCCAGTGTTCTGTCAGTGAGAGCAAACAGGACAGCGACTGGAGCTGCCAGGTATGAGCTGTCTGCATCACAGAAACCCACTGCCCATCACAGGCAGAGCCTGGATATTCCGGTGCCTTAAAATAGAGCCAGGTGATGGCATGAGTCACCCCAGTCACAGCAGGACAGCAGTCACCAGCCAGCGGGATGGAGAAAACTACGTGGTACTGGGACGTCTTTCTTCTAGAGTTGTTACTTTATTTGGCTGCCTTAAACACAGGCATTTCCTGGGAAACAGAGGGAAAAGGAAAGTTTTCCTGGAATGGTTTCAGGTCCTAACATAACGTGAAGTAACGTAGCTCCATTGGCTTCTTTGATAGTTAAAAATATAAACTCCCCCTAAAAACTTGGAGCATAAAGCCCCTCTGAGCTGTGGTACAAATATTCAGCATTCACTGTACCTGTGTGTGACACACACACCCCTCAGGCCATGCCAAGGCCAGGGTGACCCAGGGATGGGGACGCAGCAGTACCCCAGCAACAGGTATCCAAGATGCGTGGCTCATCACCCTCATCTTCAGGGAAGAGCCTTGCTCCCTATTCCAAATTTACCCCCATTTCAATGATTTATTCTTGCTGCCAACATCTATTTGCAGCCATGTAATGTATATACGGCAAATAACCCCGGGACAATAGAGAGGGAGGTTTTTAATACCCTGATGTGTGTATCTTTTGGGCAGGGGGCTGGCTGGAAAATGTTGAGGACCTATTCTTGGGCTTCTCTATTGAAAAGTCCAGAGCCATGTCCTCCTTTTGAATAAAAATGCACATAATCTTTCCTTTCAAAGAAGAGCTAACAGGTCAAGCTGAACTTTATGGTTAGAAATAAATCCTGGAGTGAATTTAACCTCCCATTTGCAATGGCTCAAAACCACTTGGGATGCAAGGCAAGGCTATTTTACAGCTCCAGTGTGCTGTCTGGATTAGAGGAGTCTCTCTCAGAGGGGTACCCTGTGACGCTGGAGTTTTAAGGGAAAAGGAGGTGGCCTCTCTCTCTTCCAGGAAAGTCCCAGTATTTATCATTCTTCACAATTCTAAGGCATGACTGCCATCATGTCAGTTATGTTCCTCATCAGAGAATCCTATTTCCAATAGGTTATGACAGCAATAAACCTGAGACCCATCAAAAGCTCTGGAGGCACTGGCTGTCGGCTAGTGAACTTCTGTTGGTGACTTGCAGATGAAACTGTGGGCAGAAAGCAGCAAGGAAAGGAGCAGTCAATATCATAAAGCAGGATAAATAAAGCCCATCACTCTGTGGGCTACAAGGACCACATTTTACCTAATTATTGACCACCACTTCATAGCTTGTGAGATGTGAATCAAAGTGGAAGAGTGGTTTCCTCTTCCTCCTCTCATGTGCTCCAGTGACACAACGTAGAGCTCAGCAAAGCCCCTTAGACCTACACTGCCCCTGAGCTATATCCTTCAGAAGGTGGACTTAAGCCTGATGTTGTGCAAAAGGGAAGAGAAATAATTGCATCAGCATCCATCACTGAGGGATGACGATGATGATGCCAGCCAGGGCAGCACGGTGGAAAGCTTTCCACAGCTTTCCACACCAGGATGGTATAGCTGGGCAGTAAAAAAAGACTCCTTCACTCACCATTTTACACTCAGCTCAGGCCCAAAAGGGCAACTTTTTAAATCACTGGACCAGTTCTGTATATGGAGCCTGCAAAGGCTTCAGAATAACCCAAGTGGAGAATATTAAGAATAGAGGAGCAGGGAAGATAAACAATCTTGATAGCACTGTACATATGCTGCTTGTTCTGTGCTGGAATGGGAACATTCAGGCACTTTTTCCAAAAGAAGCAATTAGCACTTTTTAAATAGCTATATTATGCAGTCCAAAAAAAAAAAAGTGAATAAAAAATTGCTGCGTTTACTGAGGCTGGGAATGGATTAGGTTTATTCACAACAACAAAATGGATTTTGTTTAAGAACGAAGAGATAAACAACTCAACCCCCAAACTTCTGCTGGAAGTCAGTTAACATAAATCTGAGCAAAGGAGGACAGCAGCTTGGCTGAGATAGACAGCAGGAGTTAGGAAGTTTGGTGCAGAAGTTTCCATGGGTTTTTTAAAGTTTCTGTAGTTCTTGCCCCAGCATCCTTGGAGTTGACATGTTTCCAGTGACACCACTTCAAGATGTTGCACCCATCTGCATTGCGTGGGCATCACTGCACACCCCCCTGGGCAGCCTGTCCCAGGGCTCACTCACCCTCACCAGGAAAAAGTTCTTCCCCAGATTGGTGTGGAACTCCCTGTGCTCCAACTTGAAGCCATCACCCCTTGTCCTGTCTCCACAGATCACTGAGAAGAGGCTGGCCATTTCCACCTGTGTCCCACACTTGAGATATTTATAAACATTAATAAGATCCCCTCTCAGTCTCCTTTTCTCCAGGCTGAACAACCCCAGTTCATTCAGCCTTTCCTCACAGGGGCTTTGTTCAGCCAAGTCTTGACATCCTTTGGGGACACAGACCTCACAGTCTATCAGGAAGTCACCACTCCTAGGTTCTATGAAATGAGTTCCCAATAAAAGTCTGGTGGATACTGGGAAAACTCAAGTGCAGGCTGGCTGCAGCCTGGGACCAGCGACTTCTCCTCTATTTTTATTCCACTTTCTTGCAGTTTTTGACCACGTCTACTGAAAGTTCAAAGACATTTAAACAGCGAACGGAGCAGATGTGCATCAGTATCATGTGTGGGGGAGAAAGCCAGTCTTGCTTCCTTTTGTCTCGGGGTTGTTGAGAAAACATTTGAAGGAGATTTTGAAATAGGCACACCAGCCATATATATCTCTCCCCAAGCAAGAAAGCCTGCCCGCTCTCTTGTGCTGCCGCATAATGGAGTTTAAAAGAAACAAGTCTTATTTCCATACTGAGTCACTGCTTGCACTTTGTTTGGGGAGCGTTGAATGGGGTTTCGCTTCATCTGGTTGTGAAGCAGGGACAGGTGCAGGATAGTGCCTCTTTGTTCCCACCACAGATGCGGGCAGGGGAGAGAGCAGCGCGCTTCTCGTCCATAAAGCGCCAACAGAATGATGTTAAATTAAGGCTAAAACGTTTTTTGATGAATAAAGGCAGAAGCCCACGGTTCCAGGAAGAAAAGATGTTCCACAAGGAACCCAAGTTTTCAAACTTGCAAAATATGAAGCTGTTATAAAACCAGACGTTTATAATTTATTTTAATGGGATTTTTTTTGGGGGGGTGGGGGGAAGGGGGGACTTAACGCGGCAACCGGCAACAGCGTCGGTAGGGAAAGGACAGGTTTCCTCATGTCGTGGTTTAAGCCCCTTTATCAGTTGACTTGGGCAGCTAAAGGCAACCATGGGAGCAGGGAAGGCTTGGGAGGAACCCAAGCTACATATCCTCTTTCCTTGGAGGTGACATGGGCACAGACACAGCCTTGTATTGTGAGCTCTCCTCTGCTCCACAGTCCTGCCACCGAGCAGAGGGCGAATGGGGCTGGAGCATTCAAGCTCCCATTTTGGGGATGCTAAGCGTGGTTTTAGCAGCTGTACCTCCCCTCCCAGGTTTCTAGGAGCAGAAGGTGGCTGCTCTCCTCCTGGCACAGCTGCCCGTGGTGGCTCCATTCCAGTGGGCATCACTGCTGCTTCAAAGTCACTCCGCTCAGCACATCTTCGTGCCGGGACGTCAGTGAACATCAAAAGTGTTTTGTAATTGATGGCTGTGCAGCAATGATGAGCAATCCTTGTCCTCCCTTGCCCAGTCTCCATCCAGGCAGGAACCAGAATAGCATATGGGACCTCATCTGTGGGAGGCTAGGTGGGAGGCATCGTACAACCCTACAGACCTCTGCGCTAGCTCTGTGCCCTTGGACCTGGCATGTTGGGCCACAGCTATCACAGATGTTTCTCACCATAACCTGTATTTCTAGACACCAGTGTCATACAGGAGTCAGGCAGAAGCTGGTTTTCTCTTTCCAGAAACATTTTTAAGGTCTTGAAATATCCCTGACCCATATCAGGAAGTTCAAAAAGTTCAGCTGACTTCCAAGCAGTTTCATCATAATCTGATATTTCAGGTGTTTGCTGTCACTAAGTGTGTTCTGTGTTTCTGTGTGATTCTCAGCTGGTTTGGGGCTTTTTAAAATGCTTTAAATAGCTACTCCTTATTTAGAAATGGCTAAAATAAAGGGCTTCAGCAATTTCAAAACACTGCCTGGAGAAAAGCAATTCAATGAAGGAAAAAACCAAACCCAAACATGAAAGAATTGATGAACCAATTTAAAAGAGAAAAGAGGAAAGAGAAAAGAGGAAAGAGAAAAGAGGAAAGAGAAAAGAGAAAAGAAAAGAGAAAAGAGAAAAGAGAGAAAAAAAGAGAAAAGAGAAAAGAGAAAAAAGAGAAAAGAGAAAAGAGAAGAGGAAAGTTCCTGAGCAACTAAAGTTGTCAGAGCCAGAGGACACTTTTCACTCTTGGTCACTAAAGCATCCCCTGTGGTTGGGGGCAGCCAGTTTTGGGGCAGGGGGTTGTACAAGCACAGGCTTGAGAGTGAAGGAAACCCCAAGTGGTGGCTTCTGGCAGGTCCCACCCTGGGGTTCTCATCCTGCCTCGATTTATCTGCCTGGGGACAAGCTGTGAGCTGTAGTTTCACCCCAGTCCGATTGCTCTGTTGCTTTTCCAGCCAGCAACATGCAGCGTCCCAAAATCACTCTCCCATGTAGTGACAACACATGCAGCCACTTAGCTGCTTGGCAACACCGAGGATGCTGATGAGACTCCTCCAGCCCATCTGCTGTGTGGGTACCAAGGACTAATGTCTCCACCGGTGGTGACACAAGGTATTATTAATGTGTGGATTCACACGTGCTGCCCCCTGGAACAGCCACGGCTGTTGGACTGCTCTGGAAAGCTGCAGATCCCTCACTTAGACACCTCCTGAGCTGAAGGACAGGGAGTGGCTGTTCGGACAAGGGATGCTGGAGGAGATGAAGGCTGGAGCCACGCCTTCTCCCGGCTCAGCGTGGCTGTGGGGATGTCCACAGCCCCATGCTGATGGTCAGCCCCATGCCCAGCCCTGCAGCAGGCAAGGAAAACCTGCCCAAAGCATGGTGGTGTAACTGAAGATGCATTTTGGAGCCTTCGCCATAGGCAGAAGGAGCCCTCAGTCAGGGAGAGAGGGGCTTTCTGCCATCACCTTGTACTCTTGCACACTCGTGCGAGTGAAGGAGTCTCTCTGCTGTCTGCTGACGGCCACAACTCGGTGCACAGATGAGATCCAAGCCTCCTGCTCAACCTCGCCCCAAACTGGCTGAATTCCACCAGCCTTCAGTGTAATTAAAGTGTTTTATGCATAGTAATGGTTGCACTAATTAAATGTTGCTGTGTATTATTAAACAATGAAACTCACTCACATATGCTGTGCAGCTGAGATGCTCATGGCTCAGCGCCGGTGCCTGGCTGGGCTGGACTCTACCCAGGTAATGGGCTGGGGGGCAAATCCTCTGAGGAGCAGCTGAGGGAGCTGGGGGTGTTCAGCCTGGAGAAGAGGAGGCTGAGGGGAGACCTTCTCCCCGCCTCCACTGCCCTGCCAGGAGGGTGCAGAGAGGTGGGCGATGGTCTCTTCAGCCAGGGGACAGGAGATGGGACAAGGGGCAATGGGCTCAAGCTGCCCCAGGGCAGGGTCAGAGCAGATGGGAGGGAAAAGTTCTTCCCTGAAAGAGTTGTGGGGCTGTGGCACAGGCTGCCCAGGGAGGGGCTGAGTCACCCCCTGGGTGTGTTTAGAAAAAGGTTAGATCAGGTACTTGGGGATCTGGTTTAGCACAGGACAGGAACGGTTGGACTTGATGATCTTAAAGCTCTTTTCCAACCTGGTGATTCTGGGATTCAGTGTGAGGGTGTTGAAGCTTTTTTTATTTGTTTGGCCAAAAGCTTTTTACATTTGGAACATTCCAACAGCCTCGTACAGTGAAACATCCACGTGGACACAGGTTGGGGTCAGTTTTGATCCCTTCCCAGTGTTCCACAGGAAAGAGCAGGTACCTAGCACATTCCCAAGGGGAACATCTTTGCATTTGTACAAAGCTGAATTGATTGCAGGCGTGCAGCTGGGTACCACAGCAAATTGAAGCTTGTTATTTTGCCAGTGCATCATATAACAGTGGGTTTATGAAGCCATATAGCCACTGCCCTGTGATTTTCAAGTTTCCTGAGCTGGGTATTAAAGATTCATGTCTCTTGAAATATTCACAGTGTAAAAATCTCAACACACACACAATGCTAAGTTAAAACATTCCAGACATTGGGTCAAAATAGAAGCTGGGGGAGGAATAATAATAAAATAATAAAATCCCGAGCCAAGTGCTGAAAATCCAACTTGTTTTTACCCCGCTGCTGCACGCAGCCCTGGTGAATCAGAAAGTCTTGTTTACTCCTTGTTTCATGTAATTTATTATCAGAGGGGCCAGCTGGGACCACTGTGGCTGAAGGATTGTCAGCACTTCCATTACCAGCACTTTGTAGCTCAGCCATAAACATTTACTCAAGATCCTGATGGCCCAAGTCTTTCTTTAAGAAGAAAATCTCCCTCCTTCTCCCCCTCCCCCCCAAAATGTTAAGGTGTTTTAGGAGCTATACCATTTTAGGAAGGCAAAAGGAAAAACAAAAAGGTGTTTTTTGCTGGTGGTGGGTGAATGATTTAATAAAACAATGTATAGCATTCGGATTCTGGGCTGGGCTGGTTCTCTGCCACGTGCCTGGTCAGTTTCGATCCTTCCTCGTTACTGAAGGACAGAATTTAGAAGTATTTGTTTTGTAGCAGCACCTCACAAAGCAGCAATGGGGGTATTTATTTCTGCAGCGTTGGCTTTACTGCCTGGTTTTAATCCAGAGTCAATCCCCAATGCACTTGTGGATCCTGGTGCTGGGGAGCGTGGCGTGCATCCCATCCGCTGATGTCTGGCCTGATCATCCCCGTGAGCAGGGATGCTCCACTGCCTGTTGTGTGTCTCAATATGGAACTGGATCCAAGGGGATATTTGTGAATGGTGACACAGTGGCCCTGGGTGGCCTGGGAGGAGTGAGGAGAACCCCGTTAATTGGGGTTAATTTCAAGGCCAGGTTGGCTGGGGCCCTGGGCAACCTTGTGTAGCTCCAGGCCTGGAGGTTGGTGGCCCTGCCTGTGGCAGGGGGGTTGGAGCTCTGTGACCCTTGGGGTCCCTTCCAACCCATGCCAGTCTGTGATTCTATGATTCTAATTGGGGAATTCTCTGCTAGAGGATCTCAGGGCCAGCAAAGCTGCGTGGCAAAGAGGAATGGGAGGGAACAGGCTGGAACTGCATTAATCCTCTGAAGTAATTCAAGCCCTGACAGCAGTGAAGAAATACCAAGAGAGGGCACTGATTTTCCCATGAGGGTAACGGGCCAGGGCAGGATGGCCAAGTGACATCCCAGCATTCATCAGATCACCTTTCAGAGGCAGGGAAAATCATGTAGATGGAAAAATAAGATGTGGCTTATAAAGGCAGTTTATAAATAATTACTGTTTACGTGCTTTAAATAGTCTTGTCTCAGAAGAGGGAGGCACGAGGCTGCAGCCTCAGCCCTGCACCGCCGCTCACCGACATGCTGCAAGAGCATCAGCACTGCAATGGGCTCTGCTGCTCAAATGGAGGGGGAGAAGTGCCACTGCTGAGGGTTAGAACAAAAAAATTACCACTGATACCAGTGTTTGGAAACACTTGGAGAAGTCTTGTGTTTGGAAACACTCAGAGGTCTCGGGGCTGTCCGGCTGCTCCCACACACAGAGCTTATTTCGTGCCCAGCCAGGCTGGAATTTCTCCCTCTCCATCCCATCCATCATGATTTTATCACTGTAAAGGAGTTAGATTACTTCTGAATCGATCCCCAATTAATTACCTCTGCTGAACATCATACGGAGGACTGGGGGTTTTTTATCTGCTTCTCAGCCCATGTGACTGGTAATGGAAATCTGTGCCTCTAGGCAGCGTGTTTCCATAAGGATGCCAGCCAAGTCCTCCACTGCCCACAGAACTCAGAGAAACATGGGAACATCACTTGTGTTTTCCCATATTCTTCTTTTTTTAAAAATTTTTAAATAGATATCTGCACCCAATCAATCACAGCAAACGTCTCTGCTAAGTTCCTTGTGTATTCATTAAAGGTCTGGATGGTGCAAATCCTTAAGGAAGCAGTGGGAACATGACAGTAAACTGGCAATTAGTGGGAAGCAACACTCACTTATGATTTTTTAATAATTTCTATGAAACATTAAGAGTCATATTGCTGAAACCAGCTTATTTGCCTTGCACTGAGAGCTCATCAGAAGCACTTACACTGCTAAATTGACCAGCAAGCCACATCCATTGGAGTAATTTAAAATGAAAAATATTGGGTGACTTATAAAATGCAGATGCTCAGAGGCTTTTGCATTTCTTAGATTTCCATCTTCCTGCAGTTGGCATCACAGTTAAAGCCAAGGGCTGCAACAGCAGCAGATCACATCCTACTGGATTATAGGCTTACAGGAGACAGAAGCTGGAATTATTTGTGGTGATACGGGGGAAAAATTAGGTCTGGGTCACCACCCTGGAGAAGAGTCAAGGAGCAGCCCCGCTACTCCATGCATCTCTACAAGGGTCTTGTCCTCCAAACAATGGGACTTCTTCCATCAGTTGAAAGGAAACAAAATCCCCCCTAAGATGGAGAATCTCCCTTTCTTTTCTGAGTAAATAAGACTGGAATTTTGGGCCAGTCTCCTGAAAATCTCTGTCAAAGCAACGCTGCTTTAAAAAAAAAGCCCCAATGTTTGTGAACTAAGATCTCCAGCAATATGGCAATTTGGCTCAGCTGCTATAAATACTTCATGAAAACATCTACTCTGTCAAAGAGAATATGAACCTGCTGAAGGGGGCTGTGGGAATGTGTATGAAAGATTCACAAACCAGGACCTAGGCTTCATTTGGGTGAGTCTTTCTCCTGTTTTTCTTCAGCTGGTGGTGTGCTTCGTGGACATGAGCATCTTCACATCCTCCTTTGACTGAAAAGCTGGATTAAAGTGAAGATGGATGATGCCTTTCAATCAGATACGACTCTCAGAGCCAGCAATCCAGAACTCAGGATTTTGGCAAGGGCATTGCATCACCACTGCTGGAATAGTCACAGCATTGTGCTTGCACTGGGGTTTGTCTTGCTTGCCAAGGAGCAAGCGCTGGATGCAAGCCCTGCAGCTCACCCCGTCATGGGGCCATGCACGGCTTGTGGGTCAGCAGCACCAGCCACCCAGCCGTGGACAGGGACAGCTTTTTTGTCCACATCTCCCCCTCCTCAAGGGCAAAATGAAGCAGAAATGGAAACTGAAAAAACTAAATAAACAAAAGTCAGTGCGGGGATGTCTGAAAATTCCAGGGTGGGCACCCAGAAATAACAGTGCTACTTTCACACCCCATGTGGGAACAGGGCATCACTTGGCCCCACGCTGCTACGGAGTGGGCACCTTCCCCACCCCCAAGGCTGAAGCCAAGGCTGGTGCCCGGGCTGCTCAGCACCCATGGCAGCACTGCCCATCTGCCACGCTGCATCGGATTCCGAGTGGTACTCCAGCTGTCTCTGGGCATTCCAGAGGTGCTTGTCCCACGGTAGCTGCCTCCAAGGGCTGGGTGTGTGGAACACAATGCATGCATACACTAACTAAACCCTGAATGCTATTTGTTTGTTGAAGATGAAGCTGTAGCTATATCTGATTCCAAGTTCCCTAACCAAGCATGATGTATCCGCATGGATCCCGCAGTCAGCTCCTCAGGGCAGCACATCTCTCTGCAGTCCTTTGGGCTGTTCCGTGTTCCTGGGCTCCATGAGAAGAGGGGTGGCAGCAGGGACAGGGAAGGGATTGTCCCTCTCTGCTCTGCCCTCCTGAGGCCCCATCTGGAGTCCTGTGTCCAGAGCTGGGGCCCCCAATACAAGAAAGATGTGGGACTGTTGGAGAGGGTTCAGAGGAGCCACGAGGATGATCAGAGGGCTGGAGCAGCTGCCCTACAAAGAGAGGCTGAGGGAGCTGGGCTGGTTCAGCCTGGAGAAGAGAAGGCTGCGGGGGGACCTCATTGCAGCCCTGCCTGTGGCAGGGGGTTGGAACTCTCTGATCCTTGGGGTCCCTTCCAACCCAGACCAGTTTGTGATTCTATGATTCTGTGATAGGACAAGGGGTAATGGCTTCAAGCTGAAGGAGGGTAGGTTTAGATCAGACATTAGAAGTGTTCAAGGCCAGCTGGGATGCGGCTTTGTGCAACCTGATCTAGTGGAAGGTGTCCCTGTCCATGGCAGGGGGTTGGAGCTAGATGATCTTTGAGGTCCCTTCCAACCCAAGGCATTCAGTGAGTCTGGGAGTCTGTGTCTTGCTGTGCTTACTCTTTATTTTTCTTCTTTTTTTTTGTAAGGAAAATGAAATCTTCCCCTTGTATTAGCATAATTCCTTGTGAAAGGGCCCGTGCTGAAGTCATTGGCTAATGCTGTTTGCAAACCAGGCTATTTTTCAGGGAGATGACTTCCTTCTGGGGAGATATGCAAATACAGCCTTCTTTTTATTCAAATATCTTCAGAATTATCAGCGGGAAATTAGTTTGTGATTGTTCCTGAATCGTTAGACAAGCACACTGCCTGCATATTAAGAGTAGTTATTTATAACACTTAATAAGTCAACTCAACAAAGGTCAGATAATATAAATGGTGGCACTGGATTCATGCATATGGAATTCATTAAGGCTTAACATCTGTCTAGGAGTAGAAAAACATGAAAGCAGCTGCTTGGCCTTCCCTAATTCCTCTCAGATAAACATCCTTCAGAGCTTTGTGGTGTTTTATCTATGGTCTGTGCAAAATGGATCCATGGGAATAGCTAGTATTGACCAGGATGCTCTAAAGTCAAGCCCTGGGCTTTCGTGGAGCACCAGGGGCTGGGAGGTGATGAAGCACAAGCCCTCAGCTCTCCAGCACTGCTGAAGTTGGCAGCCTGTGGTGATCCAGGGTCCAGAAAGGGGAGGTCTCCATTTTACAGGGTTTCTCTGGCCTGATCGTCATTGCAGCAGGTGCTTTGGGCTTGTTCCAGAAAGCACAGGGTAAACAAAAGCCAGACCTGGACCAGGAGCTGAGCTGAAGCCATGGCTCTTCCAGGGATGCTCCTGCACCAGCACAGAGATCTGGGAGCTGCAGAGGCTTTCACTTGGGAGGAAAAGGTGTGTCATGAGGAGCAGTCACACACAGCTGGTTGAACAGCAGTATGTGATGGCGAGGTGACAGCTGAAGGGAGAGAATACATGCCAGTAGGAAAGCATTCCCAACACATTCCACACTGCTCAGCCAAAGGGAGGAACCCCTCACCACGCGACAGCCTCTTTGATGGCTGCCACACTATGCTTTGCCATGTGGACAGCATCAGCCCTGCAGTGAGCCAGGGAGACTGTGAAAGCACAGTCCATCTCCTCCCACTTCCTACAGCCCACAAGCAGCCGGTGCTCACAGCAGACTTCCCCATGCAGCAGCACTCCTGCTTTCCCTCCAGCTCGTGCCTGGAAGTTTCTGCTTGATTAGCAAAACAAAGCAAAAAGAGCAGGTTTATTGTTGACTTGACAACATGCCATTAAAGTTCAGCTGGAGATGTATCCTGCTTGGGTAAGATGTTTCAGTGGCCGCTCCCTGCCCTGCCTTGGGCACATCTCTTGTAGGAAAGACACCCTCAGGTACAACTGAAGAATCAGACCTTTGTTACTACAGACAGGGTAAAAGAAGAGAGAAATAAAGGGGAGAGAATTAGTCATTTAAGGCTGAGCAGAGGAGAAACAAATATTATTGGTGGCTCAGATGCATTACCTGCCATGGGCATTGGAAGTCCACCAAAGGAAGGTCAAGGAGATGTGAGCAAATAGATAACATAGAAGTTGTGTTCCTTCAGTTTCATTGGATTTAATGAACGTGGTGACTGGACTTCACAAACAGGTTGTGTTGTACACTATGTTCAGCAAAAGACATCAGCTGAGCTGCTTTGAAAAAAACCCAGGTCACAAAACATGATGTGCCTGGAGACTGCCAAAGTCCTCCAGCTTCCCCATGGAGCAGCAGGACACACAGCTTTCCTAGGGAACGTTATAGCAGCGAGTTCTTCATCCTAACACATTGTTAAACAAGAAAAGCCATGCTCCAGTTAATACCATCCAGAAACCCTGCCCTGTATGGTTGATCTCAGTTTCTAGTGTTTGAAGAATTTGGGGAAAAGAGTTTTGGTCTCAGAGTGAGGCTGTGGGTATCTCTGCCTCACCAGCCCTGCCCCTCCTTATGCTTTCTGGTTTGATTTTGGCTGACTTGCTGGGTTTTTGGGTAGGTAAATTATATTTTCCTGTTGAAATGGCAAGTGCTCTGCATGGGCAAAGCTAGGTTGGAAGGAATGTGATAGCCTGCACTCAGACTTCCCCATACACCCATAGCGAATCCTTCCTGCCCTCACAGGGCTCATTTGCCAAACAATACAGCCTTTGGTATTAGCCAGGAAGGCCTGAAGTGGAGGGGTCTCATCCTGCTCAGCTATGTGGGCTGCAGCCAGCAGAGCTGAGGTAGCCCTGGTGCTGGTGGCTGAAGGTGGCGTGGGGATGGGAGCATCACCATTCCAGCTCTGCTTGGCACGGACCCAAGTACAACACCTTGAGTTGGCCAGGAAAGACTGTGCTGGAGGGAAGATGGGTGGGCTAGGGAGGCTCATGGGACAGAGGTGGAGGAGACAGGTGTCTCAGTGACAAATACCAGTTCCTTTCCTAGCCTTTTATACAGGGTTGAGAAATTATCTCCATGCATTTGTCTAATTAACCTACAGGCTTGTGAAAGTCAGATTGCTTTGACAGCAGATGAGCTCTAAAGTATTATTGCCATAGCTGTAAAACTAACCATGGTTGTATCCCCAGCAGCACAAAGCCTCATCCTCTCAATGGCAGCCAAAAAAACCCTGAACATTGAGCCCCGGACACGCAGCTGGTGGCAGCATCGCCACGGGCTCCCTGCCAGGCACTGCTGACTCAGCACCGTGTCCTACCTGCTGCACTGGTGTGCTCCTGCTCCACTGCCATTTCAAAGTTGGCTTTGTTTCCTTGGATGGCTTCCAGCCTCCATCTCCCATCCATGGGCACAGTTCAGGAGTGCCGGGGCAGACAGCAGGCCTGCCGGCGGCCTAGCTCTCTTCTCCCAAGATTTAGGCCCTGACAATATTCTTCTGTTCCCATGACAGAGGAAAAGTTACTCATGCAGAGAGGATCCTAATAATCACATTCTCCAAACACAGCAGCCTTGTTGATAGGGGTACAGGCTGCCCTAAACCAAGAAGCAGTTATGGGAAGATACTTGGGAGTAACGGAACATGTTAAGAACCAACCATAACAAGATGGTCAAAACCAGCAGGTGTGTGGATGTTTTTAGGTATTAAAGGTAAACTAACAATATTTAGCTATAAGATAGGTTTATCAGGACTCGTTATAATCACTAACCAATCAATAGGGTGTGAACAGTGTGTGTGACCAATGAGCAGTTTTTTAGCTTGCCACGTTTGCAGTAATAAAGGTCTAGAATCTGGGTGATTGCACCTAATAAAATGGCTTCACCTAAAATTCATATCGAATTGTGTGTTGCTCTCTGCTGGTCGCCATACAGGAGCACCAGGAGGCTGTATCCTGCAAAGGCAGCACACATTCCCTTTGGAACAACCCTGGTCCCCTTTGGTCCAGGGGCAAAGCTTTGGCTGGACAAGTGCTTTCTGATAGACTGGGAAATATTCCCATCAGCAAAACTAGGTAGACAGACACCTTCCAGTCTTTCTGGGGCTGCTCAGGATACAGAGCAGCTCTTGCCAACCCAGGGATGGCTTAGCAGGAGGGAGGGTGTGGAGCTGATGTGGCTGTTTCCATAACGAAGCCCTGCTACATCGCCACAGGTTTGTCAGCGCCGCGCTCGGAGGAGAAGGGAACCTTAGAGATAACTCACAATGCAACACAGGAGAGTATTAGTAATCAAGTAATTGGTTAGGAGTAGGCTGGCCAGTGATTTAGGGAGAATTGCTTCTCCTGAGACAGCACTTAGTCGTGGGAGGAGGTGTTCACCCATGTAGGGAAGCCGGTGCATGAAAGGGGATGGGTGGATGAAGCCCCAGTGCAGTTTGGCTGGTGCCAGCTCTGGAACCTCTCACACCAGGGAACGTTTTCAGTCCTATCCTGTGAGAAAAGCCAGGATTAAAAGCTTCTTAACATTTAGGTTTTATTCTCCAAAATGGGAAGGAGAATCCTGAATCTCTGATCCTCGTGGCTGAGCAAAACCCGTCGAGTCTGGTTCAGAATAGATTTCCCTTCTAACATCTCCCTCTTCTCAGGCGTGGCAAACCCCTACTGGAAACCATCAGCTCCATCGCTCGTCCAGCTTGTCCTCTGAGAAGGGGAGCCAGGCTGGAGTCCAGCATCCCGCTCTGGTCACCATGACAACATGATTGCACAGGACAGCAAAGAAAAATCCTTCGGAAACCTCTGGAGCTCAAGAGGAATCTAAACAATTATCACCCCGGACTTCTTCTGTCTCCAGGGGCAACTGTGAAGGACCATGGTGACGTATGCTCTGACGTCAGAGCCCCAGTGAACCCACCATAGGAATTTGCCATCAGTGATGAGGTGCCACCGGCTGCTGGCTTTGTCCCCAGTGCCATTGGTGTCACGCAGTGAATGACAATGAGCAGGGGAAAGGTTGGCTCGGCGGTCAGACCCGAAGTGCTAAGGGATGTTAACAGCTCGTAAAAGAGCCTGTGGCCCTGCATATTGATAAGGTACCCAGAGCAGCCAGGAGGGACTGTGCAATTAAAATAATAATCACTGTGTTTAGGGGGGAAATAAACAGAAATGGTGATGGGAAAGTTCACTGCATCTGTGGGGCATAATCTGCTTTTTATGTGACTGGGTATGGGACAGAGACCTGTCATGTGCCATACGGCATCCTGGGTATCTGGCTGTTACAGTCTGAAACAAGGTTGAGAAGAAATATTAGGGGGAAGTTCTTTACAGAGAGAGTGCTGAG
This sequence comes from Zapornia atra, assembly GCA_013400835.1. Taxonomy (NCBI): domain Eukaryota; kingdom Metazoa; phylum Chordata; class Aves; order Gruiformes; family Rallidae; genus Zapornia; species Zapornia atra. The sequence continues at coordinate 121,849 of VZTU01013006.1, forward strand.
GGGCTGGAACAGGCTGCCTAGAGAAGGGTTGGGTGCCAAATCCCTGGAGGTGTTCAAGGCCAGGTTGGATGGGGCCCTGGGCAACCTTGTGTAGCTCCAGGCCTGGAGGTTGGTGGCCCTGCCTGTGGCAGAGGGTTGGAGCTCTGTGGTCCTTGGGGTCCTTTCCAACCCATGCCATTTTATGATACAGCTTCTCTTTGAAAGGTGGTACAAAGCTGCCAGCATCTGTCTGGACACGCTGCTTCCCCTACGGCTCTGGTGTCCTTCACACTTGGTCCTTCTCTGGGTGTTTGTGGGGTGCACCCACCCAACTGCATTGGGTGCTGTGAGGCTGCAACCTCCTGCACAACTTTATTTTGGTCTAAGCCTGACTTCAGAATCTAAGAGCAGAAAGCTTTTGAACTGGAACCACGGTCACAAGTCTTTCTGCAGTGGTTTTGAGCATCAATAGTGAATCATTGATGAAACTTAGCACAGGGGTTATTTGTGTGTCACAGTCAGGCAGGGTTTTGGGGTCACTGTGGCTATTTAGAGCAGCTTAACATCACCCCCCTGAAAATATCTCCAGCAAGACAGACTCTTCCTTACCTTACTGTGCCCCCAGCCCCACACTGTTGCTGTTTGGAGGGGCTGGGTGGGCATCTTCATTACAGACGTTACAGCCTTGGGCTTAGGAGGTGAAATTGGGGTTCATTAAAGCAAAGACCAGAAAGATCAGGGGAGCAGACTCATCAAGGAGAAGCCCAGAATTTCAGTAGCTAGTCCAGCTTTTTTCTTTGTTAGCAAGCAAAAAAGTAAAGGTTGCTCTGTGCCCCCTTCATAGGGCTCAGCTGGGAAATCCCAGGGATGCAGAGAGGAAGCAATCAGGTATAAAACAACAGCCTGGCATTATTATGTATTATAGACTTTCTGCTGAATCAATACATGTCAGAAAGTATTTTGTAGCCCAGAGTTATCAACAGGGAAAGTTCTAGGTGTCATTCCTCTAAGTTCAGCAGTTCAGTTTTTCCCTTCCCCTCAGACTGTGACTGTGGAAGGAGCCCACACCTCCTGGAGCAGCAGCCACAGAGCTCTGGAGAGGAGCAGTGGGTCATACAGGAAGGCAATACAACCCTCCTAAATAAGATTTATTCTTCTTACCCAGAGTGTGAGGTACTTAGCCAGAGACAAGCACTCAGCCCAAGAGAAAAGCCTTAAGGTTTCTGGGGGATCCTGGGGGATGAGCAGGCATGTCCATCAGCAGCTTCCTAAATGTGGGTTATTTGGATAATCTGCTGCTCTTTGCTCCCAGGTCCCCTCCCTGAGTTTCCACCCTGATTAACAAATGGCTTTGCCTAAAATAGCATTCTTCATTCTTCCCTGAGCTCCTCTCCATGCTGCCACTGCATCTGAGCCCTCCACAAAGCCAGGCAGCGGAGCTGGCAGGCAAAAAGAACCCCCCAGAGCCCTCAGCATGCCCGTGACATGCTCAGCACGCTGGTTTCATCCTGCCAGGTGCAAGGGAACCCCCTGAAAAACCACCAAAGATGAATGCACCCCACATGCCCCCTCAGCTGAGGGCTGTGTCAGAGCAGGACAAGCTGCTGTAATTATTGCTCCATGGACCAAAGCACAGCTCAAACCTCAGACAGCACCGGCGCACCCAGAACCAGCCAGCAAACCGGCTGAGCAGGCACTGGTGCTGCTGCTGCAGGGATCTCCAAACACTTACCTGTCGTGCTGTTCACACCCCTGAGTCACCCTCACCTTACAACCAGGTGCAGCCAGCCCTACTTCAGTACTCACAGCTTCCACAGCGGCTCCCGGCAGTCAGGGGTGTCCCCTCAGCACCTCTCCTTACCAGCAGATAACCCAATACGACGACCCCACAGTGCTAGAGAGTTACTGCTATCAGACATTAAAACTTCCTTGGTGCCAGGTGTGACATCAAGCCAAGGTGTGACATCAAAGACAACCTCAGCTCCTGGGAGCAAAGGGCCCTTGGCTGGTGTGGGCAGGAGGGAGGGCAGGAGGGAGGGCAGGAGGCCCAGCGCTGCAGCTCAGCACCCAGGGTGCTGTTCAATGGATACAGGTGACAAATGACCTGGCTGCTAATTAAAAGCTGATTATGTTCTGTGAGAAATTGCTACCAGGTGTACTGGGTAAATAAAGGAGAGACTGGGGGGGTGCTGGCCTTTAGGGAGTAGGGGGGCAGGAGGATGGATGTGGAGGGCAGGAGGGGTGGCTGGGTGTAGCAATGGGCTCTGTGGGTAGGTTTTGTCTTTGATTTTAAAGGATGAATCTTTATTGCATTAGAGCTTTCTTACTTGTGCCTTGTGTGTAGTGTTGTCTCCTGGCTGGTACTGCAGGCAGATGTTCTTTCCTTTATCCTCAGGGATTCTCTTATTTGAGTAGATCTAAACATCCTCTGGTCTTCCTGTCTTCTGAAAATTAAAAAATAACCCCAAAGCTAAGAAATCAGGAGAAGGCTTTGCTACCTGAAGAGCTGGGTATGCTCAGTGCTTGCCCTGGTTACCTGCCTGGTGTGACACAGGCTGGGGCTGTTCTACACCAGGGGCAGCAGTGGGTCCATGGGAGAAAAACCTCTGCCCTGGCACTGTGCTCCCATCTGGGGTGGTAATGATGCCTTTGGGCTCCAGGGGAGGTTGAAAGCTGCATTTCATCTCTGAATGAGCAGAAATAACCCTTCTCCATAGGATGCCAAACCTAATCTGGATCTAAATCCTCTGAGAAGTCAGAGCTGCCAAACTGGAACAGGGAAGTTTGGGGGAGAGGGGGATAAACCACAGGGCAAACAGCAGATATTCCCCCCAAACGATGAAACAGCCCCAAAACTCTCCCTGGATGGCAGAGATATCAATGATATTGGGGTCCTGGCGTCCCTTTGGCAGCTCCTGTTTTCAGTGCCATGGTCCATGGGGTGATGATGGCAATGCAGCTGCTCTGATCAGGTCCTGTATACTGGAAAATTAATGATTTCTGGCAAAAATAACCAGAGTTTTGGAACAACTCTGGCTATTAGGGACACTTGGGTGTGATTTGCTAATGGGCAGGTGTTTTATTCTGCTCAGACTGTTCCCCAGTGAAGGATGCCCTGTGCTTGTGGTTTCTCAGGAGTGCCTGAAGCCAGTTGGGGTGACAATCTACCAAAAATGAGCCATGTGAGCATGAAAAGGTGAGCATGGTGCTTGTGTGTATGTGGTGCCCTGTCTGTGCACGTTTATATTTTATATATAATATAAACCCCCCTGAGGTTATCAGCAGAAGGCAGCTGGGCTTGTAATAATATCTCAAGGCAAATTCCCTTGAACAGAGAAACTTCCTGTGCTTTCTGCCTTTGTGTAGGGATGGGAGGGTTTTGGGCAGCGTTCTCCAGAGAGGGAGGGTGTAGGGACAGACCCTTCTGGGGATGCCTCTCCCATTGGAATGGACTGAAGCTAAAGGAGGGAGAGTTTAGATGAGATATTAGGGGGAAGTTCTTTACAGAGAGAGGGGTGAGGGGCTGGAACAGGCTGCCCAGAGAGGGGGTTGATGCCCCATCCCTGGGGGGGTTCAAGGCCAGGTTGGATGGGGCCCTGGGCAACCTTGTGTAGCTCCAGGCCTGGGGGTTGGTGGCCCTGCCTGTGGCAGGGGCTTGCAGCTCTGTGATCCTTGGGGTCCCTTCCCTTTTGCACTGCATATAAACTTTTAAAATTTAAAACTGCTTTTTAGAGAGACCACTTGGGCAGTTCCAGCCTGTGCCAAGTCATTGCTGGCTCAGAATGCCCCTGGAAGTCATCCCTTCCTGTGCCTACTCCAGGGATGCTCCAGCACCAATGTGGTTCTACAATGATCCTGTGTCCCTTCCCCAAGCAAGAGATGAAGTTTGAGCTCTGCTGAAGAGCGTTGCTATTCCTGGTCTTGCTGCTGAGCCTCTGTGCTGCCAGCACAGGCTCCCAGTGCTTACCAGTAAGAAATAACCATAAAGGTGAGTGTTAGCTGGTGCATAGCCTAAGAGGGAGACATGGAAGCTCTTGAAGTTTGGGTAAGGAGTGGAAGGAGTATGTTCTTCTGGACCTGAGGAGTGAGAGGGGCTGTCTGTGCTAGCAGACATCGCTGCTCTCTTCCAAGAGAGAAAAGCCACCTGAATCATTCATGCATCGCTTATGTGCCACAGCTCAGATCCTGAATGTAGTTCTAGGGATGCCTTGGAGTGGGATGCCCATTAAGACCAGCAGAGTCCCTCCTGTGCTTTAAGCAAAGCCAGGCTGGAGTTTGTCTTTCCATGCATTAGTGTTAATATGTGCCTGTCAGTCCTTGCCTGACCCTGCTGTGGATGGAGAAAAGGTCGATAAGATTTCAGTTTACATAATTTATTTGTAATTTCAGATGCCTTTAAGCAACAAATGAACTAAACTCTTCATTATTTTGTCTTAAGCAGCAAGCCAGCAATCTCTTCTTTCCTTGGAGTCTGGAAGCATGGAGTTATCTGTGTTTAAAATTCAGCACATGCTCGGGAGTTGGGTTTTTTCTTCCCCCCCCAAAGTCTCTGTGCTTGGTGACTGAGCACCCCAAATATTTACCAACTCACAGATGACAAGGTGGGGAAAGGCCAGCTTCATTTATTTAACCTAAATCCCTAGGCAATACACATGATGGACTGCTCTGTTGCCATTTAAATATTTATATAGAGCTATCAGCTGCTTGACCCGTTTCCTTCTGTATTAAATATCCTCCCCTGCTAAATCAACATGGCTTCTTCCATTTCTGCTCTGACTGAGAGCCAAATCCACCAGTTTGCTGGGATTTTGGGGGGGATTGTGGTGTTATATTTTGCCATAAATTATCCTCTGGGTAGGAACTTTCCTGTTGTTGGACTTCAGGTACAAGCACTGCCTTTCTGGAGCAAGAGCCCACCCTCCTGGCCTCTCTGCACTGCCTGGCTTCACTGGCCCTTGGGGAAGTTGAAACCAGGAATATTCCCTACTTCTTGGCCTTTGTTCTATTTTAATGGATTTTTTTACAGCTTTCCTGATTGGTTTTCAGTTGTTTTGGGGATTTTCTTTAATATACTTTGCCTCTGTCATTTTTTACGTCTGTCTGAAGGAGCCAGACACGTTCTGCAGCCTGTTCTGCCCTCAGTCGTTTGTCACCCAGCTCCTCCAGCTGATTGACAGGTATTTTCAGCACAGGGTTATTAATGGCTTGGTGAGATCCAAGTTAGTGTCTCCACAACAAACTCATAACAAACCTTCTGCCTTTCTAAGCAGGGCTCACCGTACTCTTCCCCCCACCCTCCCTTATCTATCCCCTGTTAATATATATTAATTATGTCATCACACCTTGATGAGAGGCGGTGTTGTGGTATTAACCCTTCTGGCACCTAAGTCTCATGCAGTCACTGCCCACTCCATCCAGGGTGGGATGAAGGAGGGAACTGGGGGTGCAACAGTGAGCAACATGGATTTTGAGTATTATTTCCCTAGCTCAGCAGTGAGCTCTAGCCATGGAGATGCTCAGAGGG
>VZTU01013009.1:3065-15578 GCA_013400835.1 Zapornia atra
CCTGCGCCAGCCGCCCCAGCTCCGGCCGCGCCGCCATGGCAACCGTAGCACTCCGCCCCTTCCGCCTGAGAGCAACCCCTGCCGGGTTGCGCAGGCGCCGCGCAGACCAGTGGCTGAGGAGGCGCATGCGCGACGCCCTGAGAGGACGCCCCTGCCCCTCAGCCGGCCCGGGAGGAGCGGGCCCGGTAGCCGGGGTGCGGCGCACAGAGCTGAGCGACGCGGAGGTGCGACACGTCTTTATTGGGTAGGGCGGCGGGAGGTCCGGCCCCAGCGCCGGGGCGGCCTGCTCCCGCCGCCCGGTAACAGTTCACATCCCTTAAACAGACAGCGGGCCCGGGTGCCGCACAGCGACCGAGCAGACGCGAAGAGGGAGAGCCAGGCGCGGTGCCGCGAAGACTTATTTTCCCACTGGGTCAGACGGAAGGTGCCAGCAGGGTGAGGGAGGGACAGCGCCCGGCGGCCTCTGCCCTCACCCCGCGTTACTCTTACAGCAGGGCCAAAAAGCCGACATGGCGTTCTGTTCGGGCTGTAAAGCCAGGCGGTATTGCAGCAGACGCCAGCACTCTCGCTTAGGGCTCACCAGCCGAAGAGAGAAGAACGTGCTATGTTTTCGGAGCTCTCCCCTCCCGCCCAGGGTCTCTGACACAGCAGGAAAGTTAGTTTTCAGGCACAGAAGCCCTCACAAAAGGTCAGACGTTCCATATGGCACAAACTTGACAAATCCGTTTCACACGTCTCGGAACAGCAAGAACCAACCCCTCAAGAAGGCACTGTTTACAAGACTGGAGTAGCCGCTCGATTGCCCGCGATTTCAGGATACCCTTGAAATAACAGTAATTAAAACTGAACAGACAGACAGGATCCTTGTTACATGTTATTTACACAAACAGTGGTGAAGTAATAGCCTTTAAGAAACTATAGGAGACATTTAATCCACAATATGTTTCATAAACATCAGTCTAGAAAAAAAAAACCAAACCCAAACAAAATCTCAAAGGCACAGGAGGGCTGTGAACAACAAATGAAAAAGCAAGAAACCACCATCACTATGTTTTATGGAACAATCTTTCAAATAATTTATGAGATTTAATTAGGGGGGGCAACTAGGCTGTACCCTCTTGAAGTAACGTTGACTATTTAACAGGAATCAACATGTGAAATGCAGGAAACATCATCTGCTGCTGAAACAGATACTTGCTACATTTCACATGGCATACTTGCTTTCCCTTCCCTTGGGCCATCTATACCTACCTAGGCCATCTGTACCTAAGTGGCAAATTAAAGGCTTAGAGAGTGTTTGAAATAAAACCAGGCAAAGCCAAAACAACAAAACCATGTGGCAACAAATTCTGAAAATGCTTCCTGTACAAGAAAAACAAACAAGGTCTGTAAATCAAACGTGAAGTGCCATTTTTAACTTTAAAATCAAGGAGGAGGCCACAGCCCTCAAATATCTGCGAACCTTACAATCCACTTTTGTGGCTGTGCAGAGCTCAGCCTTAAGGACGTAACATTCAAGGTCAGCTACACATGGTTAAACAGGACAATGGTGATGCGCCCAAGAAAAGGCTTCAGACATGCCTGTACAGACCAGCTGGACTGTAAAAATCAGGCCAGAAATGTCTTTGTTCTGCTCACGTGAGGGAATACCATACAAACCCCAGCAAAACAGATTGCTAGGTTTTCAGTGTACTTTCTAGAATTTAAATTAGCTAGTCACACCGTCAAGCAGAAGTCTGGAATATTTACTTTCCTGCAAGTTTCTTCATATCCTTCATATCATCCTTTACCTTCCCAAATCATGACCAAAACCACATTTACAACAGAATTAAACTCTACAAAAATAAGTTGAAAACGAATATAGTAACAGGTGTTTTGCCTTCCTGTTCCAAGTCTTTTACTTATCTTGATCTGAGCATGGATTTCTATTCAGCAGAGTTTTCTATTTCGTATATCTGTTTAGCCTGACACTGTCCAACACAGTGCTGCCAGCCAGCTGGCTGGGTCAAATCTACACTGACTACCCTGCAGTCTGTATACAAAATGCATGCAGGCTGTGTTATTAACTGGTCCTGAATGGAAGCAATTAAAAAAAAACCCCAACAGGAAAGGGCAGAAAGACATTTCTATTTACAAGGGAGATAAAAGCTATCAGTCTTAACTATCAGTCAAGAGTTTCAGCACCTCCAATTTAGCAGGGTACTATTTTAGGGGATTGAAGTTATTGCCCAAATTCTCACTCATTTCCTCTTGTATTAATCCCACAAACAGCGTATGCTTAAAGGCTTATAATGGATCTTAAGACAGATGAAGCTCTGACATCTGAATGTGGTAATGAATGGCCAAATTTCAGACTGAGAACATGAAATTAATCCTGTAATATTACTTTTGCTTTCTTTATGCCATTTTGTAGATGCCATATAAACTCCCCCTTAACCTGGGGACTTTGTAAATTTTTTTTTTTTTTTTAAAAACAGTGAGGGACTTTGTATATTCACAAATTTCACCTCAACAGGTGTAGATGTAACAGAAGTCCAAGCCAGTTTGATCTGGCCCACGTATACAAGATCAGTCTGGTTAAGGTATGACATTCCAGAAAGTGATTCAAGACCAAACTATGCTGATACAAAGCTGAAAGAAATCAGCTGAAGTTGACTGCTTAAGCAGAAAAATTTTACATAGCTGAGGCCCAAAGGAGGGGAGGGGTGAAAGAGAAGGGGAAGTGTGTGAAGATGTCAGCCACAGGAATTGATGAGCTGGACTGATAAACAACAAGTAAACAGTATTTTCACTAAACGCTGGGTGAGACTGATGCAGAACAGAAAGGTCACCTGGAGAGTCAGGGAGGCTGCCCAAGGCAGTGGGGTAACAGGGCTACAGCAAAAAGCCAACTGCAGCCTTCGAACTGTTCCACTGCCCGGGATGGATTAGATCTCTGAGAGGATCCTGGGAGAACAAACCTGGCTGCCCTTTCATTGTGCCGCTCATCCTCCTGTTGTCTCCTCTGGTTACTCAGAGTGCAGCACTACAGCCCCCTTTTGACTTGCCACACTTGACTGGCAATAAGGAATTCCCCAGATAAACACTGGTGCTAAATCTTTTTTGCTGGAGTTTTACAAGTTCAGTGCATGCATACATTTCTCCAAATAAAAATGTCAGAAACCCTGGTTTTAAATTGAGACTTAAACGTCACACTAATTTCTATGGCTACAGCATAACAAATAGGTGCATCCACGTCCATGTATTCTGTTAGGTAGTATGCACTGCAGTAAGGAGGAATTCAACAAAGACTTAGGGTTTCATTCTCATTTGCTTTCATGTGCGCGCCATTAGCCATCCCACAATTTCTGAGGACTTTGCCCTTGCAAAAAATACATGGTTTTATATTTGCAAGTGAACTCGTGACGGTGCCTGAATTCTGTTCTACATCATCTGTCTTTTGGGAGGTTCAACTCAAGCTACACACTAAGCACCTCTGCATCTTCACTTTTTTTTTCAAAAATAAGACTGTCCTGGCATCAGCAGCCTGCCTGCTTTCTGTGACACGGCTACAAACAAATGCACATTTATCAAGACTTAGAAACACAGCAAGTCCTTGACATTTGCAATTCATGAGAGAGTGGACCAAGACAGTACCTTCCTGGGTGCTGTACTGTTAAAAATGTGCTCTGTACAGTAGATGCAGGAATGTTTTTATGAAGAATCTGAAGTTTTAAAACTATAAAAATAAAACGACTGGCTTACAAGCCACTACAGTGGATAAAAACTCTGATACTTCTGAAACAAGAGGACGTGACACTGCAAAATTCCCAAAGACTTCAGCTTGTTACGTGCCAGTTCCTAACAGGCATGACCTTTGAATAATAATGTAATCTCTTGACCTTAAACAAAAGTTTTCTCCCAAACACCCAAGGCCATTTACAAAAGCTGTTGGCTACTTGGAAAGTTCCTTTGTTACAAAACCAGCGAGTTTCAGTATAACAAAGGATGCTCGTTTATCCTTCTACCACGGGGTGCGACCTCTGGGTTTCTAACTCCATCTATTCCGTGGTGGAGGTGGATCAGTACAGCCTATGAGGGAATACAAAACACAAGGCGGACGTTGTATGTCTGCGAGACAGAGGCACACACCAGGAGCAAGAGTGTACTGGCACTTACACGGGTCTTACTTCGACTGGGTAGCTGGGAGGATGATTCTGACCCATGGACGCTGAGGCAAAAGGTCTGTAAGTTGTTGCTACAGGGCTCTTTTAGGTAATATTGCATCGTTTAAAAGACCAACTGAAAACATGGTCCCCCAGTAACAGTTCGATCGGTCCAGTTCAGAAAGGCCCTTGTTCACACTTCCTATTTGAACAAGAAATTAATGATAAGCTGTAGCAGAACCATGAGGAAGATGAAGACGTAGTGCTTAAACTGCAAGAAGTGGTAGTCCGCGGGCGGTGAATTGGAAGTGACTCTATTTCGTAGAGCCATGATGTCCCTGTAAGGCAGAAAGTAACATCTTGTAAATGACAACCTAGAAAATTCAGCATTTTCTAGTATGTTAGGGCTTCCTACAGAAGAGAGTTTTGGAAGAAAATTATGAGACAGCTGGGAGGAGGAGTAGTTTAAAGACATCAAGGCTCTAGAGCCACAAGACACCTACCAGCTTCCAAGGTAAAAAGCTAAAACACCCCAGTATTCTCTAAACCATTGTAAAGCATTTTGTTTAGTGCTACCTCTTAATGTCTTCTTGTGTTTCCTTTATAGATTCAATGGCACTCTGCAGCTCGCCAAGATCTGCCCCTTTTTTCCTTATTCTTGTATTATGCTTCAGAAGTTGAGCTAGAGAGGTGAAACAGCGAGATGTTACTCTCAGAGGTGACTGCTAAGCCAAAAAAGGAACAAAGTACTAATGGCAAACTAAACCAGTTGTAAAAAATGAGAATGTTTTCTAACTAGGCTTCTGTGGAAATAAACCTTTAGTTTTCAGAGTGCCCCACAGCACAGATGGACAGCAAGTTGAGTGGCTGAATACCTTAAAACACTCACTGTACTACTTCATTTCTCCAAGCATTAACAACAACAACAATCTGCCTTCTTGCAATATACTGTTCTACAAATTAAAGCGATTCATTTTGTTTTAAGAAAGAAAGTTTACAAACACAACCTTTTCCCCAAATACTAAATAGGTGCAGCACTTAGGCCTTCCCAGACTACACCCTGATGTATAAAAGGGCAGGAAAATGTGCAATTAAACCCATAAACCACTCTGCTGCTTCTGTTTTTTCCACAATGTGCTCCACGTTGGATAGAACTGCTACCTAAAGCACGCCTTATTTCATGGCACAAACATCAGGTAAGAAGAGTATGTGTGACTACAGAATTCTGTTTCACTATCAAATTAATCTGTTATTTCTGGATGCAAATGTATCTTTTCCTACCTTCACTCCCAGAGGAGTCCTGGTTGTCAGGCTCTGGGGATGAGAAGCCGCACTCCCCTTTCTTCTGGCTGGCTGGCTTCCGTTTGATTTTTGGGACACTAACCTACAATCAATAAACTTATGAATTATTTCCAGAGAACCAGAACTGTGGCAAAGCAGCACATCCTAACAGTAGTAGTTAAAAGCACAACATCTAATACAAGCCCAAGTGAAATTTTTTGGTGTGTAAGCAGTCTGAAGTTTCTGCATCTTCCCATTTAAGGGAAAATTCACATTAAACTGTTGAGTTTGCTTATTTTATATGCTATCCATCAAGTCATCTCTACCACTTGGGACACAACATAGCATTGAAAGACTATGGTTGGAGTAAACTGCACTTTTGTAGGATAGCAACAGTATTTCACATATCACTCCCAAAGCTTTGATGACCTCTATACACAGTATTGCAGTATATACAAGGCTCTGGATCTTGCTGCACCTGCTAAGAGGACTGGAACATACCATTGGTGTCCGATGTCGAACTTTTGTTTGGATGGTGCCATCTTTCTCAAATTGGATCATATCATTCAAAGGGTCCCATGGTCTGGTACTAAAGAAAGTGAATGTAATTGATTTACACCACAGCAATTTAAAGAAGACATTTCCCTGCTCAGAAACTACTTGGTACGTACAGGTTAAAGCTCTCTCTCCACATACACAGGTTGGACATAGAATAAGTGATCTTATCTTCCACCTATAGACCAGTCCTAACCTGAAGGCCCAAGTCAAAAAATAAACCTTATGTCCAGGTCAAACCCTCAGCTAGCTGGTAAGAGTACAAGCTATTATATTGATCAACAATATCATTATTAATTTATCTGGCTAGTGGTAAGTATGTGTCACAAATGGAGAGGTTTTCTTCTTAATGTATAGGTCATTATTATTTTGGACTGCTTTTTGCCTTTTTTTTTTTTTTAGCTGCCTAGGAAGGAGAGGTTAAGAATCATAGAATTATTTTGGTTGGAAAAGACACTTAAGATCATCAAGTCCAACTGTTAACCTGGCACTGCCACGTCCACCAATGATCCATATCCCTAAGCAACGCATAAACATGTCTTTTAAATACCTCCAAGGATGGTGACTCAACCACTTCCTTGGGCAGTCTGTTCCAATGATTGACAGCCCTTTCAGTGAAGAAATTTTTCCTAATCTCTAATCTAAACCTTCTCTGGCACAACTTGAGCCTATTAGCTCTTGTCCTATTGCTTGTTACTCAGGAGAGGAGACCAACACTCACCTGGCTACAACCTCCTTTCAGGTAGCTGTAGAGAATGGTAAGGTCTCCCCTCAGCCTCCTTTTCTCCAGGCTAAACAACCCCAGTTCCAGACTTGTGTCCAGATCCTTCTCGTCCTTATTTGCCTTCTTTGGACACGCTCCAGCACCTCAATGTCTGTCTTGTAGTGAATAGCCCACAACTCAACGGAGTACTCGAGGTGCAGCCTCATCAGTGCCAAAGTGCAGGGGGACCATCACTCCCCTAGTCCTGCTGGCCACACTACTGATACAAGCCAGGGTGCTGTTGGCCTTCTTAGCCACCAGGGCACACTGTGGGCTTCTATTCAGCCCGCTGTCAACCAACAACCCCCATGTCCTTTCCTACCAGGCACCTTTCCAGCCACTCTTCCCCAAGCCTGCACATTCTATGATTCTTGCACTCTTCCCTATGCAGACACTTCAGCCACTGCCCCAATATTGCCATTCTTTTACAGAAAGTGAAGGGTGCCCAGGTTTAGCTGTGGGAATATACTCCCAGCATCCTTTGCTGGAATTACTTAAGTCAGAGTGTATCATCTTTGGTTGTTTTATTTACAACCCCTTCAATATAGAAGCGTGCTGAGTCTCAGCAGAACGTGGGTGTTCTGTGGAAACCGCATATCCCAGCCTGGGAAGATCTGTGTAGCTGCTCTGGTCAGTGCAGGGAGGGGGAAAGGACCACAATGCATTCCACAGTGCCATGCCCAAGAAACTCTAGAACACAGCATGGACTTGTAGAAGCACATAAGCATAAAGATTAAAAACAGAAAAGCCCACTGCAATGTTTACATGAAATACGGCTTGCTGCATTAGCAATCACGGCCTTTTCAACATTCCAAGGGCCAACCAAGTTCAGCTAAAAAAACATGCATTTTAATTAAAATATATAAATAATAATATCAAGTAGCATTGCATATTTCACAAGCATCCTGGTTTAGAGAGAGTTAATTTTCTTCCTAAGAGTAGATACAGTGCAGTGCTTTGGATTTAGGATGAGAATAGTGTTGATTAACGCACTGATATTTTGGTTGCTGCTGGGCAATGATTACAGTAAGACAAAGACTTTTCAGCAAGAAGCTGGGAGGGGACACAGCCAGGACAGCTGACCCCAACTGCCCAAAGGGATATTCCATATCATACATCGCTCTCAGTATGTCATGATGTCATGTTTGGAGGAAGCTGGCTGGGAGCATGACCGCAGCTCGGGAACTAGCTAGGCATCACTGATCAGGTGGTGAGCAATTGTGCTGTGCATCACTTGTTCTGTATATCCTTTTATCATCATTATCTTCCTTTTCTACCCTATTAAACTGCCTTTATCTCAAACCACGAGTTTTACCCTTCCCCCCCTGCCCCTGATTCTCTCCCCATCCTGCTCCGGGACAAGTGAGCAACCAGCCACGTGGTTGTTTTAGCTGCCAACTGGGTTAAACCACAACAACAAGACTGAACTCAGTTATTTATCTGAGTTCTTTTGCTCCTGAAACCACAGGAAGAGGCTCAGCACCACTACCAAGCATTTAACAAGCAGTTGTTGTTACAGCACTTCAGGACTCACTCGGCATATTTGTAGTGCCACTCTCCTGTGACTGAATCCTGATCGAACAGTTTGCATGTCCACTCTTCACCCTTAAGCTTCCTCTCTTTGGCACTTTTTCTCTGGGCTTCTTCCAGAACGTATTTCTCTTGAGTAGCTTCTGTTTGGTCTTTATTATTTATTGCTCTTGTTACTTGTTGCCAAAGCCTGGAAAACAATCAATAGAGAGAGTTACAATCTGGTTGACAGAAATAATTGCAATTATTTCCTTAATTAAGTGCTAAGTAAATGGAGCAACCTCTAAACAGTATATTATGCTGTAATATATGTTTTATCTACATTTCCATCAAGACTTTCCATGACTGTAAGGTCTGCAAATAATGATCTTGTATTTAACAGTGTTGCTTTCTTGTTTTACAGGCCAATCTCAGCAAACATGGGAAAGAAAAATCTTAATTTGTTCGCAATTTGGATAAGGCGATGAGTTTGATTTTGTCAAAATAGACATGGTTCTAAAGTGAACTTACTTCTCTGACTCAAAGTCATCTTGCTCTTCAAACTTCACTGTGTACCTAGGTAATCTACGCTGCTTGATGTCAGAGGTTGGGTTCCAGAAGATCTCTGAAACATCTGTCTTCTTGTCACTAATAGTAACTTCGCTGTCCTGTAACATACAGAATTCAGTTACCTAACTGTAATAACCTCAGAGTGCCAAACTAATAGAAATGGGAGGAATATGGGGTTTTTTTGGTAACAAGAATGTCTTTTCTTTTGCATACATGTAGTTAAGACTAATTAGGTATGCTAACTTTAAAATTCAATGTCCTCATTCTCCACTAGTTGTTGCCTGGAACAGAGATGCAATAAAACCACCACCACGGCCAAAAACCAGCAGAGCCAGAGTCAGAACTGAAACAAGTTTAAATATTCCATGCTGGTGCCCTAACAATTCTTCATAGTACCAACACATACACCAAAACCATTTCACAAGCTGATGTGTGTTTTCTTCAAACATACACAATTTTCTACCTTTTAGCAGTTGTAAACAACACTGTGTGGATCTTGTACTTGCTTGAGAACTGCCTAGATAACTATAGAGATACTTTCTATAAAAGTGGTACTTTGAGTCTTTTTTGCAACTATTATGTTCACTTGTCTCAACTATCAGCTAGAATTTATAAAATACCATCACTTACCCAGTGACCCTCCAAAATAGCCAGAACTTCTTTGCCAAGCTTAATTTTCCCTGATATTTGGTTAACGCTGTCGTTGTTACCCAAAAAAGGCTGCAAAACAAAAATAAGTGCTCTTTCATGTTTCACAGAAAATTATATTTGCATTTATGTTTAGTGTTAAGGAAAGAGTGAGTTTATGAAATGTGATGCACACAGCCCTGATAGCTTGCAATATTGCAACTTCTGCCTAAGTAATCCCCCTGAGAAGTCTAAAAACACGGTGTTGTTACCTCATGTTCTGTTTTCTTAAAAAAGAATTTGCTAGGTTCCTCAGAAATGTGGAAAGAAAACAGAAAGTAGAAAACAATGCAGAAAAAAGTCACACAAAGATATATTGGAGGACATAGTAATTTGCTACACTAACTTCACCACTTTGCCAAGGACTGTTTGTTACTAGAGATTAACTCTTGCAAAAACAACAACAAAAATGACTGCCAGGGATTTCCTTTGGCCTTTTTGATAGTTTGCACAGGCATCCTGTGGGCTCACCAGGCAAAATATCTGTTAAACAAGCCTCCTAACTTTTATGGTTCCCCTATAAGTTCAGCAGAATAGTTTCCCTCTTCATGTGCATACTATTCATGCAGCTTTAAATCAGTTTCTGCCTCAAAGATGGTAAATGTCTTTTCCAGAACTGCAAGCTATCTAGAAATAGTTTAGGAACTTTCTTTAGCTTTTGTGAGTGGAAAGGTGCTCCTACAGCACACAGAGCAGCCAAAACTAGGCCATGTGAACCGTGGCTCAGCACTGGGCATTAGGCTGATATAGATCCTAGCCAAAGCCTTTGCATCATCTTTATTGGAGGTGTCTCAAACAAATTTACCCAGGTGAGAAGAGGGGAATCTAGGTCTGAGTTCTCTTTCAAGGGCTCTCCAGGAGTTTCAGAAGACTCTGAACATTTTTAGAGAATTAAAAATCACCAAGGTACATTAAGAATAATACTCAAAACACCTGAACTGCTGATCAGATCACAAAACACTTCCCCTTTTCTTACACTTCCCCAGAAACCCATTGTTGCCTCCGCAGGAGATAAGACAAAGATAAGCTTTTTCCCCCACTAGAGTTGTTCTTAAGATTCACACAACTGGCAATATGTCTGCAGCTCTTATCACCAGAGGTGAAGACAGCACTGTAAGTTTCAGAGCTCTTCTTCCTCTTTTCTGTGCCCACTCATTTACTAACCTTGAGTTTGAACTCAATTGTTGCACTGTAGCCAGTTTTCTCACAGGTGATGTTGACTGTTCCCCCAAGCTCTAAGGTCATTGTGCCATAAAGAATTCCTGCAAGAGAAAAAAAAAACCCAAACCAGCTAAAATTAATGTTTAGAGATGAAGAATACAAAAACTTGAAGTTCTTTGGGCACAATTCCTGGAGTAAACATGCCTGTGGTAGAGGAAAAAAAACCCCCATCTTTCCAGATGACCTTTCCTAATGATAAGAATGATCTTTCTGCCAAGTAAGATAACCCAAACAGAAACAAAGAGATCTACATGAATTACAGATAAGCAGGAAAAGCAGTTTATTAAGACATATCTTTGGCAAGCGTATGCTGCCTTTAGCAAGAGTGGTATTTAGCCTTACTGGAGGTGACTGGAGAGGGGAAGCTTTTGAGGTTAAGAGAGGAATACAACTCTATAATAAAGAGAGCACAACTCTATAATAAAGAGAGCAAAGAAAAACTTCACTAGAACAGAAGCAGCATGTCCACTCAGACCACAGGTGAAGACTGTCATGGACAACCAAATGTAAGACAACACCGATCATCTCCACCGATCAAGCTGACAATGCTGAGCATCCTTTCTGTCTCATGATTGCTGTCTTTCCCTCTGCAATCCAGCATTTGAAACACTGGATATGTTTTACATACAGCAGATCTATGGTCAAATATTTTTTCACCATGCACCTTCTCCTTCCCTGCATATTCTACATTTCTCCCTCTCCATGAGCTTTACTTGTCATGCTAGTTCTCCTTCACGTTTGACTTGAGTATGTGTTATGTGCTTTTTAATTGTAAAGTTTTACTTATGGTCACCAAAGCCATTAAAAAACTATCTGACAGAATATTAAAAACATCCATGAACAACAGAAAGAGAAGATCCTACCAAACTAGTGTCAAATCCTCTAATTCTACTAGTTGTTTTTCATATATCTCAAAGGAAGAAAATATTATAGTTCCTGACTATAAGGCTTCCAAAAGAGAATTCTGACAGAGAATATATGGGTAAATAAACCTGAGTAAGTAACAGTTTAAAAATCAGCAGTTCTGCAACGTATTTTGTACTACTACTGACCTTCCAGGAAGCATTACAAACTTCTGACTGGTTTTCCACAGTGAAACAAAAGATAAATGGTTATGATTTGCTCTCAAATCCCACAGTAAGGTGTAGATACTACACTGCCTTTAATGTTTACAAGAGGAAAACAGTGGGAGAGCCCAAAACTGTTGTTTGGTTGCTTGGTTTTTTTAAAGAAAAGCAGTTTAAACAGTAAATTACTGTCATGGAATGACATATAGCTATACATATGCTCTTAGCTATTTACAAAAATAATCTTCTGTGCCAAAAAATAGAACACTGCATAAACAACAGATGTGTTTTAATCCTGCTAATGTGGAAGCCACCAATGTGGCCAATGTTCAGAACACTCAGGTGACAAGCTCAAATCCAACACACTAAACTATACAGAATAATGAACTATATGGAATAATCATCTTCTATTCTCATAACATTGCCACCTAGAGAGAATGAAAAACCCCCACTACCTTTACAGTGAGCATATGGCATCGTCATGACATAATCTTCTCCCCTATTGAGGAACGTCAGCCGTCCTTCTCCATCTAGTATGGCAGATAATGAATTCCCTGAAATTCAAAGAGAGAAGATCACATTTCTCACTCTGCAAGATGCCAGTCAACATTTTGTAGTAACTAGGCAATAAAATCAGTATATTTAAAATTGGAATCTATCCTGACAAGTGAAGCCACGATAATACACAGTGTCTCCAATTAAAAATCTAAGTACT
>VZTU01013019.1:0-60366 GCA_013400835.1 Zapornia atra
CGCCACGCCATTTGAAGGCAGCAGATTATACCCCTTCACAAGGTGTCCACAGCAGTATTTAGAGAATCTGACTCAAGGTCTGAGCAATCAAACTATGCACAGCACAGGTAGCATTAGAGGGGAAAATAATTTGTAATTTTACAACTTATTGCTCGGTTTTCAGCAAGAGAAAACCACTGAATTTCCTTTTTTGCATTTTAGTTTCTCTTTGGAGTCTGCCCACCATCCTTCTGTAAATAGTTACATACTTCAAAATGTACAATGTCAAAGCTTCCAAGACCAGCTACCATCAGTAGGGAGGACAATAAAGATGGCCTTGCTGATTTTATTCTGATGAAAATTGCTCAGAAATTGTGTCCCAAGCTCAATCTCTTGCAGATCAATATATGTTCTCATACCTCTCTATCCTTGCATTGTTCAAGGGGAAATACTTTGTTTTTTACACAGGTTCAATTTCAGTATAACATAACAGAAAAACAACATTTTAGTGTGTTTTCCTATAGTATCTTTAGACCTTACCACTTAGACCGAATATGAAGATCCTTAAATTGCTGGCATCGGTGTTCCTGTGGAGTCTGGCACAAATTCAGATGAGTGATCCTGCCAAAAGTCAGAGGAAAACATTCATCAGACAGATTATTTTTAATCACACTTTCCCAGTACCCATGGAAGGCTTACTTTATAAATGCCTACTGCAGGTTTAATGATAAGACCACTAAAATAGATCTGAACGCAACACACCCGCACGTGAACCTGAAAGTTGATTCCCACAGGGCATTTTCTACAGAGAAACTCCCTTTTTATGAAAGCAAAGCAACAGATTTTACCAGGAAAAATAACAGTGCCTTGCATTATTAGTTTTAATAAACTGCATTAGAAAGATGCCTCATGGAAAAACAAACAAAAATGCATACAACTGGGTAACCCCAAATTAGTGAAGCATACACTCATGCACAGTTCATTTTCATTTCAGATCAAAGAGGTTTTGAAGTTCAAATAAATTTGCCTCCTAATAGTTTTAGTACAGGATTATCTCTCTTAACATCTGAAAAACAACATTCAGTGTTGGCATTTAACAGCTTATTTGTATTGCAGCACTTCAGGGACAAACAAACTTGTAAT
Source organism: Zapornia atra (assembly GCA_013400835.1). Lineage (NCBI taxonomy): Eukaryota > Metazoa > Chordata > Aves > Gruiformes > Rallidae > Zapornia > Zapornia atra. The sequence goes on from VZTU01013019.1 coordinate 1,123, forward strand.
TTCTACCATATGTGGAATGTTTCTTTCATTATAGTATTGAAATTTCTATTAAAAAAGAGGAAAACTTCTGCAAAAGCATTATTTTATGAAATAAATGTATAACTATTTTTCTATGTAATTTTAGTTAATGCACATGGTGCTATAAATACAAATATATATGTATGTATGGTTATACATTAATGTTTACATGGTTATTTTAAAAATTAATCAAATTACTTCTCTTTAGGGGAACATGAAAACTATCTGGAAGTGAAAGAAAAGAAGTGGAACTGATGACAAGAAATACATAGGCAGGTGGTGTGGTGTTCTTGGGGCAGACCAGTTTTATGAATTCATAGCACCAAATCCAGGTTCCTTCTACATAATAACAGAGCAAATTCAAACCCGAAAAAAACCCTGTAAGGAGCCAACATTATGCCCTAGATGAATAGAGGGTCTCCACACCTCTCCTTTCCTCTTTTACTCAGGCTTCTAATGAAAATATTTTTCACTATATAACAACAAATTCCCTAGGGTGAGAGTTTCAAAGACATGCAAGAGAACTGGGTGTCTAATTCCCTCAGGCAGTTTTGAAAAACACACGATTAATATACAATATAGCTCCTTATACATCAAACAATTTCCCAGTGCACTTCACATTAGTCTTTAATCTAGACACTTTAATCTTCAAATCTTCATACAATAATCTTCAATGAAAGGTTCTTTCTGGAGTTTACAGTATATTTAACACAATTTAAAAACTACTAGTGCATTGCCCTAGCTTTTAATACCCAGAAAATGTTCTATAAATTACATCAACTACAACCTGGTCAAGGTTTCTGTATTTTTAATATCTTTGGAGGGAGATTACAACAAGAAGGTGCTGGAGGAAATGACTTAGCTGATTAGGCATCAGGTCTCAATACTTTGAATAATCCCAGACCCATAGCTGCAGGTCTCGGAGCTTACTCAGTGCTTCACTTTTTCCAGCGTAAGGACTAGCATGCTCTGTGTATGTTCTTGGGGAACACAGCACAGCTTATAGTCTATACTGCTATGTTTTGGCAGCTCTGTGTGCACATCTGGCCATGGACATAGTTTCCATATCTGTGCTTTTGCCAAAAATATTAACTGTTAGAATAGCGTGCCAGGCCCATTCTGCAGGGATAGAGTCACGACTCCAGCTCCTCCTGGCATTTACTGTTCCCTTCCGTGCTGTTTACCACAGCACCTCTGAGCAACACTCACCAACCAGGACTTCATAGTATTAGCCCTCTCTAAACGCACAGTGGGGAAAAAACTGCTAAGAATTTATACAGTGAGGACAAAAGGCAATAGGTCAGCATGAAATAAGAGGGGGGAATGTAAGATAATAGCCATTATGACAAGCAGCATTTTTTTAGGCAACCTGGAAAAGGCACAGTTTGAGAGGTTTGAAGAAACAGCTTTGCAGAAGTGTCTGCAGAGTTTTGATGTGAGAAGGCATGAAGGTGCTGACTTAAGAACTGGAATGGAAATCATGACTCAAGCTGGCGTTTGGCAGTGACTGTAGTGTATTCTATGCATTCAAGAGAGCTCATTAAAAAGGGGGTGTGTGTAAACACTGGGACATTTTGAAGAAGTTGAATACTAAGGTAAGCTTGAAACGGCAAGAAAAGAGGAAGAGAATGACAGATTGGAAGAAAAAAGGGCTAAGATAGGGCCACCGCACAAAGTGGGTGAACAGAGAATAGCAGTTGGAAAGTTTTATAACTTGTGACATGCTAGAAAACTTTCAGGGACAGAGCAAAGAGTGAAAGGAGGAGTTAGGAAGATCATGTACTTAGGAGTTTTCACTGCAAAGAAACTGTCACGATGCTTCTCACAGAAAGAAATTGTGGTGTGAGAAGAAGCTTTGAGGAATGAATCAAAGGTGGTGAAGAGGAGCCTAGGACTGTGGGTGAAGATTTCAACTACAGTAGTTAGGCATCTGGCAGAACAGAGAGGGGAAAAAGAATGACTGTGTCATGGAGGAAGTTGGCTTAGTTGCAGGATTTCTACTAGAAATATCTCATTGCATGAAGCAATAAACACAAAAAAATATCTCTAAGAGCAGTGGTCTTTATGGCTTTGGGAGATTCAGAGAGAAGGCAGAGGCTGAGATCAATCAGTTCACGTATAACTTTTGCTTTTGAGCAAGGAGATCAAGGGTGGGGAGACAAAAGTTGCTGGGGATTTCCCACCCTTTCTAGACTGTCATAAGAGGGCCTTGAAAGCTCTCATGGTGTCACATGAACAGAACTTGACATGTGGATGGAGTTTAATTTGCCATGGAGCTGCAGCACCATGACTGCAGATCCATAACTGCTAAAACATGCACATCCATGAACTGGCTAAAAAAATACAGGCTTATTTGTCCCACGACGACTTATTTCAGAAAAATCATATGACTTTGACTAAAAACATATGATGTATTTCATGTTCATGGGACACAGTGTGAGGACATGGACATTGAAATTGAAATTTCCATTTTCTTCATAGTCAAGTCCATACTAGGGATAGAAATACACACGATCGCAATCTCATTACACTTCTGGTAAAGCAGACTTATTTTAGCACATATAGTTTTGAGCAAAAGCAAGCCCCTCAAAACATTGGCCAAATATTGACAAGGACTTCAAAAAATGGTTGAACAAATGGTTGAACTGATAATGTCCTAAAATTCACTGTGAACTCAATACTTAGTTTTGTACCTTATTGTAGGCAACCTGTCTGAATGGTTTACCATAAAATACTGATTTACCCATCCATCAGATTAGTCTGTGTAAAATATTTATGTGACAACAGAAGCAATCCAGTAGAACCAAATATAATGTTTTAGAATGGAATTTATCACTATTTTTGCTCTCCATTAATCTAATCTTCATCTATTTTCATGTAACCACACTGAATTTAACAGAATTTTGAAAATAAGAATAATTATTTCTTTAGATGTATGCACATACATTAAAAAGTCACATCTATGTATTAACCATGAATAAAATTGATGGCCATGCTTTACTAAGAAAGGATGCAGCTTGGTATAGCAACACCAGCTAGTACATTTAACAGTGGAGTAAAACACTGGAAAATGACCACTGGTGTAGTTTCCTAGAAATAACAGAAAGCCAATGTCAATTGGTTCTGGGATTCGGATATCAGAAAGTTTCATATTGCATAGAAAAGCTGCATTTAAAAGTTTTAGAGGGGGAGGAGAAGAGGTGTGAGGAGATGTGAGTTATTTAATACTAAACTGCTTTTAATGCTGTGAAATACAAGGAAGTAAGGTTAATTGAAAACCTGAAGTAATATAAAAATAAGTTCAGCCTTTAACAGGAATGCATATAATAAAACTCCATTGAGCACAGGTGGATAAGGGAACATTTCCAATGCACATTAGTTGAAGAAATGAAGAAGTGGAAGCAGATAATAAGTATTACTAAGATGAAATATCTGGAAGCCCTGGAAGAACATTAGGATACCATTTCCATAGAAATATTTTAGAGATTACTTTTTCTTGCCACCCAGAGAGTAGCAAGCCCCCCATTTCCCTTTAGACAAAGCTTCTTCTTGGCTGCAGTTATCATCACTCTAGGGAAAAAGGGGTGGTTTTCAGAGACAGACTTTAAACAAGAGCGTCTGGATTACCCTGTAAAGTCACAACATCAGGGAGCTACAGGATTTCACGCGGCAGGTCTTCTCTGCCTCAGCACCCCTACACCCTACTACAGCAGGAGAGGAGCCTAGGACCACAGATCAGAGGAATATACAGGTCTGCTCTTGTCCTCCAAGGATGCCTTTTTCCTTGGGCATGCTTTTATTAGGCTAGAGTTACTCATGATCTCAAAGAAACTGTAGAAGTCACGGTCCAAATATAACACCTGTAAACATCCTATGCATTTGTGCCTGCCATTATTCTTAAAACCCACTTAAATATATCTACCTATCTAAAGGGATATACAAGTAAATAGATGTTTACTCATCACAAAAAAAAGTGACTCCAGCATTCTATTTATCTACTAGAGATGCATGCAGTAAAATGCCCAAGCTCTCTGCTATGCTGTCTGTCAACATGAAGCAGCTAATACCCCAGGTCAGATAGAGCTGAACCTAATTTAAGCTATATTCTTTGCAATTCAAGTACTACAACATAAACGTCCTCAGTTCTCCAAGAATTAGCCTTTTCCAAAGTAAGGCAGGTTGTTTAAGCTGTCATCTCAGATTAGCTTCTATTCCAAAAGAATGCAAAAGTTCAGATCTTCTGACTACCAAATACCTAAATTTAACATGACTTATAGGCCAGTCAGGCAGGATCCTGGACGTACACTGAAGTATCAAGGCAAAGAAAACTCTTTACAAAGGCAGACTCCCGAAGAGTCCTGTGACATCAAAATCAGTGACCCTAACTTTCAAAGGATGGACCTCTATATACTCAAAGAATGATTTTAAAGAGCTAATTGTGGAGAGCACACTTGTTTCCAAAAGCATGAAAAAACTCAATAATAATGATGTATGGCACTTAGGTGTAACATGACTATGGCTGCTACTTATTTTAGAAGAGTGAAGTTATAATGTAGCCTTTAAAATAATAGCTGATTGAAACACCACCTCTGTATCAAAATATGCTTAGCATTTTATAGCAATATTGTGCTTTCCTATGTTTGAGACAAACAAGCAATAACAACTCCACCCTGCCCCCACCGTATTTCAAGACCCTGCCTTAAGCACAGTAATATATTAAAGCTTGAATGCTCAGGAGAATGTATGTGAAAACCAGTCCTTGTGTTTCATTAGCTGCACCACAACCAACTTAACTGTATGTCTAGAACATATTCATTTAAATGCAACTGTACGTGTGACATTATTCAAGCCAGTGTTTCCCAGAGTAACAGTGTGTTTGTTGCACTGTCACTTTGCTTGCCACTGATTTACAAAGGACTACCATAAACCTTTGATTTCCTTGTTGAATAGCAGTATGTTCATCTGTAAACAGCATCAGGAACATTTACGCAGGCAAGGATTCAGCACCTTCTGAAAGCCACCTTGTGAGCTGGCATACTTCAGAATTCATACTTCTGAACTAAAGCCACTTCTTCCTTCCACAGATCACATAACTAGATGTTAACAATAATATTCATATTATTACTCAGATGTTATTAGGTTAAGATCTAGAGAAGGAACATCTGCAAAGCAAAGCATCTAAACTTATTTTATCTAGCGATTTGCTACAAAAGGATGCACTAGCAGCTACAAAACTCGGTGTTACAGAGCAGACCTAACTGTCTGTAGCTCCTGCTTAATCAGTCTTTCCTGTTTGTAAGTAATGAGCCCGAACCAATGAAATCAATGGAGAAGGATATTTGTCCCAACATGAATATGCCCATCCCACAGTTTCATCATGGTAGTTCTTTGCTTTAGGCCCAATGTTTTCCTCTGAATCTATCTTTCCAAACCTGTCTTTAGACAAGAAAGGCTTTTATTTTTGGTACAGAGAGATATTGGTGTCAGTAAGTATTTAGAGCCTCACTTTCATTCCTAATAAAATTTAAACTCTACAGCTTGAAAGTGAAACAGTATGCCAACGAGCACTTATTTTTCACCTTCTGTCTACATACTTAGCTATTTCAAAGGCATATTTAGGTACGTCCTCCATTTCAGAAAATTCCCTTTGAAAATGTATTTGAATGAACATTACCCTTTTCTACGGAGATTTGGCTAAACATTTTTGTTACAGCAATTTTGTTTAGCATGGTAATGCAATCAGTATCCCAGGAGGCGCATCTTTCACAAGATGCTTGCCTGCAGTTCTACCTGCAAAGTTATATTAAGGCAGTCTTCACAGATAACAAAGTACAGGAACTGTAATGCGCAGAGCAGCACAATCATCTATCAGAGGCTGGCTATAAAAAACAACAAAAAAATCCAACCAACCAAACCACCCCCCCCAATTTTCAATATAAATATTCATTGCAAGCACCACACTATGACAGCGCTTCATTTCAGGAACCAGTGGGCATAAGCTGTATTGCTCATTCACTTAAAACAAATAGTTAGGAGATTCCGTGAGCAATTTCTATTTCCTGGAGAAAGAGAAGAACGTTACTGTTTTTCAGAGGGAAGGTGAAACAGTAGTGATCAAGCTGTGAACTGAATAAATATCAAGTCTACAAAGAGATTTACTATTCTTACTGCAGCCAGCTAGCAATAAAGTCAATCTCTTTTGTTGAAGCAGTGATTAGTGAGTGCAGTTGACCTGTAATACTCACTGCTTTTAATCCAATGGTTTGCACATTACGATAAAGGCTTAACTTACAGAACAATATATTTATTCCTGCTGATACTTTTCCAGGTTTGTCAGAGATTTCTATTTTTACAAAGTGTTTAAGGGCTAGACATAATTAAAAAGTAACTGATAATTGTTACCAGCAAAATCATAATATGGATCACATTTGCATGTGTTTTTCCATATATGGCACTGATAAAGTACCATGAGTGTAAATAAGGGACAGTTTTGCTAAAATGGACTTGTAAACAGTTATTTTCTCAGATTTTTCACATCCTTGAAACATTTTGGCTATTAGACATGTATTAATTTTAATAGCCAGGCATGCATTTCCATTCCACAGCTTTCACATGAAGCTCATTTTACGGTACATCTCTTCTACTTAAAGATTAAAGATAACTGACAAGTTTTAGAGGAACTGGGATTCTACAGGCTTCACATTTACCATCACATTATTTCAAGTTCTGGGGCTGATTATCATCATTATGTGTTACAGCTAGTAGTGTCCCATATATGACAGGTGCCTTCTGAACACCATTAAAGGCATCATCTCTTAAATTAACCTTCCAAAGAACAGACAAAAAAGCAACAGATAGATGCTGGAAAGGCAGCAGGAAAAGTGATATTTCTGCCTTTAAGAAAGCTTTAATGGTAGTTACGTCTTTGCCTGTATGGTTTTAAGGTTCTTTTTCTCCATGTGCAAATATGAAGTAAGAATCAAGTGTCTTGAGTAATCCCTTTATGAAAGTAAACCATCAGAGAAGTCTGGGATATCTCACAACAGCTTCCTCCCCACAGGAGACCTTGGCTCTCCAGTGTCTTGCAAACAGATGAAGGCCCTGCAGTTCAGTTCAGGACACAGAAGGCACTATCAATAGAAGTGACAGATCTTCCTCTTCCTGCCCCAACCAAAGAGCAGAGGGATATACAGATAATCTCAGGCTGCAACACCAGCCCAATTACCTGCATACTCACAATCCTATCCTGGGTCATCACCCTTACACCAAGTCCAAGGCTACTTGTGTTGCTGCAGCACAATTGTGGCAGGTGGGTCAGACCTCTCAAATGACACTAGGCAATCACAGGGCAATCATCAGGATAAACTACCAGAACATGACCAGCACTGGGAACCTTGAAACGCCTTTGTATTACACTTTCTGTATATGTATTTGCAATCAGGGTGGGAAATTCTGCCTAGAATCCTAAGCTACCTTTCTTATTAAAACACAGTTTAGTAGCTATTTTACAGAAGATAGAAGTAGCCATGGAAAAAAAAAGGAGGGAAAAAATATTTATTTTCTAGAACATTGCTGACACTTGTGTTTTGCTCTAAGCAAAAGTCTTTACCTTGTCTAACACCTCTGTACATATTCAGCTTCTCCTGAAAACCTTTGAGCTACCTGCTAGATAAATGCAGTATGCAAACTACATCTCTACTTCATTCTATTCTTCCTGAATTAAAATTTCTTCAGGAGAAGCTCATAATAAAAATAAGGGACCAAAACTTAAATATACCACTTCAACTTACTGTAATAATTTCAGTATGAAGACATTATACTGAAATTATTAATATCATCTCCAGTCCTTTAAAGCTTTATTCACAGTGCAGTCACCAGTTTCCACATTTGTACATTGCTGTGGCCTCAAGAATCTTGAAAGCTATTTGCTTATGTAAATCTTGAGATTTGCTACACAAAGAAGCAGATGTATGTGACATTTGCAAAGCAGTGAAAATGTAGTGTCACATGTTGGCCTAGGAAACAAAACTTAAAAAAAAAGTTTGCTGTATTTCACCTTGCCCATCTTTAAAAGGTTGAAGAAAATCTTGGCAGCTACTACAAATTACAAAGGGAGAGCAGCAGCATGGTTTTAGACACACTTCCCAACTGTATTTATCATCACAGGACTTTCTGCACAGGGCAGCCTAATGCCATACACAGGGAAGGCTTCACAGAATGGAAGCATTCTACACAGTTCCATTGTTTTCCAATTACTGAAGCCAAGAATGGCTTTTTCCTTGACTTCTGTAAGAGGATGCTCATATGCTTTATGCAGTGAGGGAACAAACAAAACCTCTTAATTAGATATATATGTTGTACATAAGCAAATGAAAAGCGTAATTTCTGAACTCCCTAATAAATCACAAAATTTCACTCATCAGTTTTCAGATATTATTCCTTAATAATTTTGGAATTCTTTATTTAAAACTCATAGATGTAATCGAAATGACTGCACAAGATATTGATAGAATTAAGAAAATACATAAATTAATAAAAATACTTATCTATCTAAAATTTAGGATTATTGCCTGATTTTTGATCCTGCACAATAAACTCAGTCACTGTTCTGCAACTCTAGTTGTTTGGGTATCAAGACTAATTGATAGATACAATTCCTTAAATTGTTCTGTGGTAGCTCCTACTACTGTTACACTTAAAGTGTACTAAAACTTATACAAAAGAAAGGGGAAAGATCAAATCTAATAACACAGTGTAGTTTAAAAAAAAAAAAAGTTTTATTAATCAATTACAATTTGAAAGCAGAGAAATGGCTAAAGAGCAGCAGACTGTATGTTACAGGTGTTCTAATTAAGTATTTAATCTGGGATTCCATCAGCTGTTTCCCTTGTGAAGAATAGTCTGTGTCTTATGAAATTACAATGAAAGACTAAATTCAGTGAATGTTTTTTCTGGGCACTTATGATAAAAATCTTTAAAGGACTGCAGTGTCTACACCCAAAACACAAGTCTGAAAAATCCCATGCAGCTGTCAGTTCACTTGGAAAATACTAAACTTCACATGTGTTAAAGTTCTCTTGTTGCCTATGGTTCTCTATCTAGCTACAAATGCGGAGCTGATTCCTAGTTTGGGCAGCCAATGATCCAGGTCTTTGACAAGTTACTCACTGTATTTAGGAAAGCAGGAGAATTTTTCTATGCTGGGCTCATGCCCAGAGCTGATTTTTTTAAAAATACTTTGCTTCAATATGTCACAATATTTTTTCTAATGATTACTGAACTAAGAGTTTTGATGTGGTGAATATCTGACTTCAGTTGTATTTAAGGATGTATGTACCTTTTGCTGTTCCTGAGAAAATGCAAGTTTGGCTACATGAAAAACCTTTGAAAGATCTTATTTGTACAGGACCATTGGAGAGAAATTAGTTTCTGGAAACTAGGATATATAGACTGAGATCACAGAATCACAAGGTTGGAAAAGACCTTTGAGATCATTGACTCCAGCCATATCTGTCCTCTAACTAAACCATACCCCTAAGCACCTCGTCTACCTGTCTCTTAAATACAACCAGAGTTGGTGATTCAACCATCTCCCTGAGCAGCCTGTTCCAATGTCCTACAACCTTTTTAGTGAAGAATTTTTTCCTAATGTCTGATCGGAACCTGGCCTGGGGCAGCTTGAGTCCATTCCCCCTCATCCTATCACCTGTCACTTGGGCAAAGAGACCAACATCCACCTCCTACAACCTCCTTTCAGGTAATTGCAGGTGGTGATATGGACTCCCCTCAGCCTCCTCTTCTCCAGACTAAACAACCCCAGTTCCCTTGGCTGCTCCTTGTAAGGTTTGCTCTCCAGACCCTTCACCAGCCTGGTTGCCCCTCTCTGGACATGCTCTAGAAGAAGTCTTGAAAGGCTTTCTTGTGGTCATTCTAGGGGGCCTGGGTAAAATCTGGTACCAGATCTACAGTGTTGGCAGCTAGTGCCAAGAGAAGCAGCAGGGTTTGACTGCATGAAGTGAGGAGAGGAAAAAGGGCAAGATAAGGAAACCTTTGTTTCAGCATCTGTTAACCTTTTGAGTTCTTAATTTTCCAGTCTTAATGTTCTTTTGCTGTCTAAAAATGTTTTTAAAATAATAGAACTGAACAAACATCAGAAAACATCCACAATGATAACGAGTGTTCTTGTTTTAGATGCCCTATTCCCTGATGAAAGTTATTTATGTTTAGTCAACATAAGTGATAATCAGTTCTGGTAAATCTATACTGGGGGAGTGACGTGACTGTTTTCCAAAAATTGTGTATTTAAAGAACTAGGTATCTTTCCTCTTAAAGAGGAGGGATACATGGTTAAGAAGTCCTAACTCATCAAAAAGTGCAAAAAAGGGAACTGGAGAAGTGTTTTGAGGACTGGAGCAAAGGTCTTAGGCCTCCAAGAGCTCATTCTGTTAAGTTTATACAAAAGAAGATTGAGAAGCGACCATAACCAAGAGAATACTTGTTACATAGAGGTTCTTTAATACCATGGAGAAAGGGACAAGAAGATCTAATTGCTAGAATCTGAAACAAGGCCAATTAAAGTTAAGAATACAGCTCCTTCTTCCTTAGCTTAACCATTAGAACCTGTACAGAGGAACAGTGCATTCACTAGCAAATTGGTTTTCGTACAGTTTAGCAATATATTTCAGTTAAAGAAACCTATTAAAACTCATGTTGCTGCAACCAAGTAGAATACAGTGATTTATGATATGCAAGGAGATCAGATATGGTTATGTAGCTGGAATGAAGCCTTCTGCCTTAAGTGAAGTGGGTACAAGCTGTAGGTTGTGGATGCTATAGATCTCACTACCTGATAAGCGCACGTAAGCCCCTTAATGTTGGAAGTGGTATTGTCTGGAACATTTTCCTTATAAATTTAAAAAAAAAATCATCTGTGCAGGAAATGTTTCCCAAAGGACATATTTAGAACTCGTTTTAAGGGACATCAGCTCTTACTCAGGCTTTGACCATTAATATATACGATTCTATTATCCTTTCTCGTTAAGTAGTCCTAGAAGCTTTTCTGTTGTTACAAATAATACATGCCAGATGGGACAACCCTATCAGGTCCTTTTGGGAAGACAGAAACCCTTTCAGATATTTCCTGATTAGTTTAAGTATCCTTTGAGGGACATCAGTAATCTAATTCCACCATTTTAAAAAGGGGAACAGGAAAAGGCTAGCATTACCAAAATAAAAGGTATTCTAGCAACTTCTAACAGCGTGTCTCCTAACAGTCCATTTCTTTTTTGAAAATGAACATGATTTTAAGAGTAACATATTCAAACATAGATGATATTTTTGCCCACTGACACTAATTTCACTAAAATACGTAAATACCTGCTTAATAAATTAGCTTGTTTATATTATACAAAGTCCTACATTGAAACTTTTAATCAAGAATGCTTGCATGAATGATAAAGTTCAGTATTTCTAAAAGTTCTCTCTAATCCTAACACTCATTCCATGGAAATCAAAAGGAAGCACATGCAGACCAGGCATTCCCCCCTTATACGGACTAAATTGCATATGTAATATCAGCAACACAGAAGCTTTGGTGCTGATGTGAAATTGGGGCCTAATTGAGGAATATCTGCTCATCTAACTAGCTGTCCTGTCCGTGGGGAGCTATTAAGAAGCCTGTAAGTGATAAACAACATTGTAACTCTCCAAAATGTTTATTAATTAAATATGGGATTAGGTTATTGAGTCATCAGGAAGTATCTTGTGTACACAGCAACACTGTGAACTACTCTATGTAATGACTATGCCTACAGCTTGCTGTTTTCACCCCTGAGTTTCTAACTACTTTGCTTCCCTACGACAACTGCATGGTCTGAAATTAAAGTAGCTTGGCTTTATATATGAAGTTGTTATTCCTTTGGGGTTAAGTTCAGCTCTGTGAAGAGAAGCCTCAAATTCCACTTGGGTCAATTTCATCCTTATGACTAAAGCCACCTCTCAGCTTCTGCAACTGGGTATTATGCTGAAGAGTGACCAACAAACTCAGTTGGACTGAGAAGGGGAGAGTCTTGGAGGAAACTATTAGTGTGTGTCGCAAGCCTCCCTCAGCCCCAGTTCACAGAGAAGATATGTTGGTACACATAAACACAGCTCTTCAGATGCAACTGCTTTTGCTTTTATCTCTAGGAGTCCCTGACCCCAAGCCAGCCAGACAAAAAAGCTAGTGCTGCTGTTAAACACTTGTCTGACAGTGCTATTCAGAGACATGCTGTGGATTGATCTCTTACAGAGCAGACCTAGATCCAAACACAGCAATTTCCCCAAGGACTGCAACCAATGTGACAATTCCTTTATGCAAACTGCAGCTACACCAGCCAAGGCAGTAGTTCCCTTTGTGATCCCTCACCCCAAAACAAGGATTTCCTGGTTGTTCTCAATTCAAAGGCAACACAACAGGAAAATAAGTTGTAAAACTAAAACACTCTTTGCATTATCAGCAGAAACTATGGATTTACTTGGAAAGTCAGAATATTTTAAGTGCCCTAAATAGTTGTTGTGGGTTGACCTTGTCCAGCTGCCAGCTACCCACCCAGCCACTCTTTCACTTCCCATTTTAACAGGGCAAGGGAGAAGAGACAGAAAAAGCTCATGGCTTGAGATTTTCCAGTTACCATGACAGGCAGAACAGACCCAACCTAGGGAAAATTAATTACTGGTAATTAGAGTTGGGTGGTAAGAAATGAAATCTAACACACCTTCCCTCACCTACTTTTTCTCTCACTTGGGTGCTGGCAGGGCTGTTCCTCACACCTTTTTCCTCATACCTCACAATCCTTGTGGGGTTTTCCTACTCTTAAATACATATGCACGGCAGCACCACCAGCTTCTCTAAAGGGCTCAGCTGTGGTGGGTCAAGGGGCCAGTGGGAACCGGCAGGAACCAGCTGTGGCCTGCAGGAACAGCCCCACCCTCTCCTCACAGAAGCCACCCCCAGCTGCCAGCACCTTGCCACCTGCACCCAATCAGTGCTATAATTATCTTCTTCAGTGACCCAAACCACAGGAAACTTGTGCCTCAAGTAACTCAGGTATTTATGGCTGTAAAAGTATCATGCCTCTAAAACCGTCTCTTTTCCCTGCTTAAAGAAAAGCTTTAAAGTGACAAGATACTCTTATGCTGTCTTTTAAATATAGATGTGCAAGTCTCTCATGCTTGAGCTCAGAGACATATGGCTAGCCATTCCCAAGGTCTCTCTTGGTTGTGGGTTTTCCTCACCCCCATCCCCGAAATGACAAAGGGTGAAATACAAGACCAAAGCCTCTGTCAACCTACTTCTAATTTCAGCTGCAACATTTTATGTGCCAAAGAACCCAAACAACATGTGTGCAGTCAATACCTCTTGCAGAAATTACATGTTGTGCCCTAGCTCTTGACTAACTACATACATAATCTACTACTGATAAGTAGAAAGTTGTTTGCACAGTGACAGGAGCAGCTCTTCACCAAACCCAGCATCAGCTTTAGAGGCTTCAGTCTCCTAAGACCTTTCAGGTCAGAGAACTTTGCTGAATTAGAGGTAACGAGATGAACAAACCCCCAGTGAGCGACACTGCTGCCTCTTGTCTTGAATACCGTGATTCTCAATAAATAAACTGGTGCAGTTTAAAGAAGAAAGAAATTCAAGCTACATTATAGTAATCCCTCCATCTTTCTTTCTGTCAGTGATAGCTGTCAAAACCAGTGCATTTGTAATGGCAACAGAGTGCTCGCAGCTCTGGGTGAATGTGGGCATCCAAGACAGCCATGATTGACTAAGCAGATACAGACATACAAATCTGGGGAAGGATGAGTCTGCTACTCCAGCACTTGCAACTGTGGCATCAGAGGCAAGACTAGGCTGGAAGAAAGCATGAAATCAGGTTTTTGAGCAGAGAACACATCTGCCAGAGTTGTGATTTCCTCATTTCTGCAGGCTGCATGTGGAATAGGATTGCAGTGATGAATTAACGCTGCAAGAGTATACACTGTCTTGAGAATTGATGCCAGTAGTGGTTACTGCTTCAGAGCGGGAGCTGCAGTGACAGTTCCTAGCACTGCAGTGTGCACCAGCCACAAGGAATGACTGGGGACAGAGACGCAGCCATAGGATCAGAGGGCAAGGAGAGGAATTGTGCCCTGGAAGAGGAATACTTCAGAAGGGTTGGCCTCTGAAAATCTATCTGTTCTTTACCTCCTCTGATGAAGATTTCTCAACCATACTGATGCATGGTACACCAGACCAGAAGCAGGCTGTTCATAAGATAATAAGCCTGTACTTTTTACCTTTGACTCCTGAGAAACCAGTGGGGAAGTTCAGTGCTTTGTCTGATGACTCCTGCCTCGCAGATAGATGTGCTATCCAACCACCAGGGATGCTTGTTTCTCTTAAGAGCCAGAGATACAGACAGCATCTGCTTTGAATTGGTACAGCCCTTTTGAAAGGACAAGACTTGTGACCATGGTAATTCTATCACAGACCTAATGAGATTTACAAAGAAAAAAGAAAAGGAACAGAATGTATTAAATATATTAAATCAATGGTGATTAAGAGGGAGAAGTTGCATGCTAGCGTAATGGAGTTTTTGTAGTCCTGACAGGCAGTAAAAGGCTTGAACAAGGAGATAGTCAAGAGCTGCCAACATACAGGAGGTATGATTGGTCTTCCATGGATCCTGTATAATGCAGAAAGTCCACAGGGCTGAATGTGTCCCTCAGGGATACTCTTGGCAAGTATTTAAGAGAAAAAACACACAACATACATGCTCAGTAGAGGTACAAGAATATAACAACTGCTTGAAGTAGAAACACCGTGCTAAACTATTGTGTTGTAAGTCTTTGTTTTTTATATTTGCTAATACAGTAGCTTTATAATAAATATGAAAATCCTATGCAGTGTCTATCAATGAATGCATTGATCTTTATGATGCATACTTTTGTGGGGGTTTTTTCTTCATATTTACTAGCTAATTTGCAAGTCTTTCCTTCATTGGTACAAATTAACAGGTCCGTTGTGTAGGTATTAGGGTGTAAAATTTGTAATAAAAGAGAAAACCATATCTTCAGCCAGGAATCAATTCTGATATTGGGATAAATAAAACTCAGAAAAATTCATCACCCTATCAGAAAAATGAGTTTTCTTGAAATAAGTGTTGAGTAGAAAGAGTTTTGAGACTTTTCTCTCTACGAACTTCAAAACCAATGTCTTTTATCGCAAAATCTAAAGTATAATCAGAAAATAATTATATTCTAGCTGAGTTGTAAATTAAATCAGAATTGCTAAACATGAATTGCTATCTCAGACTGGATCATTACAGTACTAAAAAAAATTAACACGCAGAGGCCCCCTCCTGAGCTGAGTATTGTGATGTAGGACCCTACACGTTCTACTACTAACAAAAGGAAACATGGACATTTTGTGGTAATGAACAGCTTCATCATCTTTCCAGTAAAAGCTTCCACATGTCATACCGTGTACTGATGGGTTGAAAAAACGGTGGTCTAATATTAACCTCTGAAATAATTCACAGTATTTTCTGTACTTCCCTCCCTCATCCCCTACAACCCCCTCAAAACCCCCAACAATAAAACCTGTAAACAACCACTGTTTCTGGAGCCAACATTTCAATAATTTCGTGGTGGTATCAAAGTTACAATTTGCTTTTTCATCTTCCTGGACAGCACTGCTATTGTTACTCTTTAGTTATACCTGTTTCTCAACTGTTTATTTCTTTGTGTTTCCTATTACCTCCTGTTTACCAAATAGCCTTTACACCTTCTCATGCTAAGAGTGCAACACTTCAGAGGGCTATAAGTTCTTCGGCTAAGCATTCTCTCAGTATCAATCCATCTTGCTTTCCCAAATACAAGTTCCCAAGGAGAAGAAAAAAAAGAAATAAAATTAATTCCCCCTCCTACCCATCCCAGACTTCCTTCCAGTATCTGTGTAAAGAGACTGGTGAAATTCTATTTAACTGCATGTTCCTTCTGTTTTGTGGGTTAAGCATCAAATCTCTCAGCTCAATGGGGTGCAGAGTACCTTTAACGCTTTGCCAGAACAACTGGAATCCAGTCAAAGATTCCTGCTTATTTCATTTCCAAACCTTTTTTTTTTTTGTATAAATGCCTCAAAACATTTAATTTTGTGTTTAAAAAAAATCCTGCAAAGATATATTTATATAGATATTGATCTGTCAGAAATAACCTTCACCTTGGATCATTTCCTGTGCTAGAACTGAAAAATCAGCTTTATTTACTCAATTTAAAGTTCTTTTCCTGTGACCTGGTGTAGAAACTACCAGAATACTGGAAAGACACCATGTCTAAATAGAAAAGCCATGTGCATTTATACACGGTAGTAAACAAGAGTTACTTGGAACAGCTGTATTTCTGTGGTTTCCTCATGTTCTTATTGCTGGGTGCACAGCACAGCTGTGTTAGATGATACTAGCTGCTGACAGCAGTAAAACCCCCGATTACTAGTGCTCTAGATATGTCACTACTTACCATCTAAAAAATGGGCAGATCTGCTTGTCTCAATAAAACAAGGCAGAGGAAAAAGGGACTGTTGCAAATCTGGCTCTGCCCTCAGTCTGAGGAATGAAAGAAGATGTGGCATAATCAGAACAACTGTAGAGGGATGTCACATTCTGAGCATACTACTCCTGTGCTGGGTAACAACTTGACTTAATCTTTCCATACATTTCAGGAAAAGGAAAAAAGAAAAAGGAGGCACAGTGATCAGCAGTGCAAGCTGGTCTCTCCATTAAAGCTAAGCTGGACTCCAGTGAGTAACAGGGAAGAAAGAAGCATGATCAGAGATTAGCAATGTGCAAGACAGAAGGCAGAGCAATGTGAAAAATTCATGACTGGGACAACCCCAGGATGTGCTGCTGGCAGATATGTTTTAAAAGTTTTCCACTATAACTACACATAAGAAGAGCAGCAGCGCTCTCAGCATGCTGAGAGCTGCAGTCGTGGAGCAGGAGCAACCCTGAGGGACAGCCACTAAGAGAAAAGCTTCTGAAGATCACACCCACGAAATGCCAGCTGCTTCTTGTCCTTGCAGTGCTAGCTTGGCACAGCATTTCCCCAACGCTGCCATCCCCCAAACCCGTGTGCCAGGCTCCCTTCAACACAGGCTTTCAGACTCAGGGCTGAGCTCTTGGCTTTGGCCCACTGTCTTACAGGGACCAATACAGTTTCAACTTCCCTCATATCTCCAAGATTAATAAATTTGAACATTACAAAGTCAGAGGCATTTCATGGGACCTCTTGTATACCACAGGTCATTGCTTTTTTA
This sequence comes from Zapornia atra, assembly GCA_013400835.1. Taxonomy (NCBI): domain Eukaryota; kingdom Metazoa; phylum Chordata; class Aves; order Gruiformes; family Rallidae; genus Zapornia; species Zapornia atra. The sequence continues at coordinate 18,479 of VZTU01013019.1, forward strand.
GTTGCTCCAGTACTGAGCTTAAGATCTTGTATGTAGCCTTCCAAAAAGGCACCTAATCCTGACCTCAGTTTTTGAAGAGCTGGAAAACCTCTGCACTCCCGTGGGCTTGTTCAAGGTTAATCAGCACCACTGTTCACCTTGTGTTTGATTTCTCATTTGAATTTATTATGTTTCAGTTTCCAACTGATGATTCTTATTATGATTTTACCTCCCAGATGGAAAAACTACACAGAAGAGAGTCTCATGGAGAGGAAGCACTACAATCACCTCATCTTTCTTTTCAGCACTTTCAATTTACCAGCATCACTTGAAAATTTAGACCTCTGAACTGGATAGAGCATTCAAATAGGTGAGCTACAGATATTGTATAAATTGTTTAGACCTAAATGATGGCTAATATTTTCCTTACTGACCGACGTACAAATAGTAAAGTTAATCTACCTTTCTTGTGCATAGACAGTATAGCACAAAGATCTATAACTAACACTTGGCAGAATAAACCACAAGTGCATTGTCCATGGAGCTTTAGAAAAATCTCATTGTATTTCACATGTACAAGAACACTCATCCATGCACGCATACTCCTACACAAATGGACTTTAAGGCTGAAGGGCTTTCAAGCTTGTGATTCAAATTTAATAAAGTATAATCTTTAATCCTTTGCATACATTATAGCAGTATGCTTTAAGTATTACTTCATGTCTGAATTTTAGAACCATCGCATTTTTCAAGCTTTAAATGGCAGTGGCCAATGTTATATTAAATTCAGCTTTTGTATTTCAAATTGAACACATGCTATGTTCTAATTCGGTGTTTTAAAATAAATCATTTACTTTCTAACTTCTTCCTTCTATCATCAGAGTAATTTAACACATGTCATTTCCTGCATTGCTATCCAATTCACACATCAGCAGGTGGTATACAATTTCTCCTTATTTCTCCCCTCTTTTTACTGTAAAACATTTTTTGTATTTAGACAGGACGCATCTTATTTAAAACGCGGCAGCAGCAGCGATACTGTAGAACAATGCCAGCTTCACAGCTTATATTTTAAAGTTTTCCCTGACTCTTGTCTGTGTACCATTTAGTAACTCACTTAGGAAGATTATAAAAGTTTGAGCTAGTGAAAGATATTGCCTATGTCCCATAATAATAAATTCCAAGGGCAATTACCAATATCAATCGGTTAAAGCAACATGGACCAATCCACGTGCGGCTGCTTAATGTCAATGAAAATAATCACTTGCACAATCCTCTACACTAGGCACAAGTACGTGCTCTGCACATTCTTCTAATGCTCTCAGATAGACCTTTCTGTAGCTGTTCCTGACTACAGTGCCTGTTGCAAATGCTTTTGTCAATGTAGTTACAATTTTTCTCTGATTGTTTTTTAAATACCTGTTCTGAACTAATCTACTTCTTTAACCGACAGGGAAACAGTGGGAAGAATGTATGTAGACACAGTGAGGAATGCATTTGAGTAAACCAAAGAATTTCACCAAAAATCCCAGAATGTAAAAAAAGGAAAAGATTACTTCAAGCCCACAAAACACCAAAGCCACAAAGGTCAATATATGGACCACCCCTTCCAACCCCCACCAAAACACCAAAAACTAGCAAGGGTCCTAAAAGGAGTTAAGTAAACCAGAGTGTTATTGTCAACCATCACTGGACCCGGAAGGAAATTTGCCATGATTCAATCTTGTGTTTCTGTAGCCTTTAAACACATAGGTTTATTGTCCTGCACAAAAGTAGGATAATAGCTTTACACAGCGCAAATTAAGAGTTTGGTTTTTCAGAGGAACATTTTTGTTTCCTACAGTAGCAATTATAGGAGACACTAGGAGCTGGCTGGAGAGCTCAGTACAATCTATAAACACTTATTCACAGAACCACTGGGTGGACACTATATTGGAGCCAATTCATACGTGCAATGTTTCCGTTGTGAAACAAGTTTGACATTTCTGTCTGTCTCCCTTTTTTTTTTAAAGGACAAATCAATTTGTAGCAGACAGCAGTTTGCAACCAACTGTGCTCAAGATCAAAATGAATTAGTGATATTGAAATAAAGGTAACAGCACAGTAAAGAGCAACAAATTGGAAATAAAGAGTAATGTGAAATGGAGAACTGAATTAGACAGGCACACAAAAAGAACATGGATTAGTCAACAAAGCTCCTCTACTTTTCCTAATTTCCTCCTACTAATTCTCTGTAGCGTAGTGAATTGATCAGCTGTTAAACACATAGTCACCTCTTTAAAAAAGATTACTATCTTTCATGTTTGAGCTTGAAGCTAATGTTATCTAGTCTTTAGAAAATGATACTGGATATCCATTTCAAACCATGTCAATTCTTTATCTGTGCTGCACTTTGTTGCTATCCTGCTTAGATGCATCTTGTATTTCATGTGGGCAGACATTATCTAGGGATCTGGCGTCACTTCTGAAACAGGATTACTGCATCTCTGACCTCCTCACAGGAAAAAAAAGAGTTTGTTTGCAAGCTAAACATGTTCAGCTGAAGGCTTTATCAGCTCACATTTCTACACTCACAATTTAGTTATGTTTATGAATTAAACAAGAATATCCTTAATAAATATTAGCAACACTAGTAACAATAAATATTTGTAAGAAGAGACACCAGCCAAGTTTCAACATGAATATTCATGCACCCCTTCTAAATACAACACACTTCTGCAGCTGGGCTAACCAACCACAGCAGAAGGCCTGCAGAGCTCTGAGCTGTTAACATGCCATCAACTTTCACATGCCCTACGGGCAGTCAGCAGGCCCAACAGTTCTCATTTCCAGGGATACAAACAAGCCCAAACCAACTAATGCAGCCCACAGACAGTTCCAGTTGTGTTGGGATGTCCCAGTATGGATCAGTCCAGAGACACAAAAATTAAAACCACTTCTGGGAATGGTGATGTGTCCTTGCATTGCATGAAGGGCAAGCATGACATGTCAAGCTAACCTTGCTAGCTTCCCATGACAGCCTAGGTGCCATTCATAAAACTGAAAGTGTAGACAGGGCTCCTTCCATTATTCTCTAGTGCTCAGGGGAACCATGCTGGATGGAGAAAGCCCATCTTAAAGTCCCTTATTGCCTGACTTTGGACAGGGCCCAGAAACAAGCTGAGACCTCATGTTAGAACAATAGGGAGCAACGGAGCTCCCTCCCTCCCCCCGCAGCTGTCCTCTGAAAGGCACTCGTGTCCCTACAAAACATTTAGTCACAGAATCAGATGCTGAAGTCCAGATGTTATGAAAAATTACTGCCTTTACTTCTAAGATACCAGGCCATCCTTTCTCTTCTGCAGAGAATAATAGATGGTACCACTATCTCCTCTTCCTCTGTATATTATGCCTTCAGCCTGTCCGTACTCTTTCAGAGATGCGCCAAGTTAACCAAAATGTTTAGATTACAATCAGTATTCAGAAATGGTTAGTACTGAGTAACTCCCTGCAGAGCCAAGGCCTCAAGAAAGAGACAGACAAATACCACAGAATGATTCTAAAATTAGCAAATCTAAATTTGTTAGAAATAGGGGGTGTGGGGTGCATGTGTCACAAGAATTCTTTCTTGGCAGAAACTTCATTCCCCTAAAAATTTTCCACCCAGGTCCGTGTTAGATGAAGTCCGTAACTGCTTGGCTGCAGGAGAGATCAAATCATCTTATTTACTACTTTTTAGGCATTTCTAAAACATCTGTTAATGATACTTCAACTGAACTAGAAACAGCAGCTGACAGTTATGGATGGCTACAGATATAATAGCATAGTGTCCCTACAGAAGACAGAAGGCTAAAGTAACTATATTGATAAAGTGATTGTGACACGGCCAGTGAAAGACACGTACACCATGATGTGATCCTTATTGCAGCTGGGCTGGAAGCATTGCACCGATATAACTGCAAGAAGTTTTGTTGATGAAATTGGAAGGAACAATAGAAGTGACTCAGATATCCACTTCATATAGAAACAGATCTCTCCCCAACACTTGGCAAGCTTGCAATACCAGTACTGCAACGTGTATTCAACTTTGCAGCAAGTTCTTAGCATTCTGTATATCCCTGAATCGTGCAATTTCTTTGAGGTAAAACATGTCATTTCTAGGTTTAAAAAAACCCATAAAAGCAGAGTTATACAAAAACTATGGCACAGAGTAAATGCTCTGGAAATTTTAAAGCATCCTACGTCTGGCTGAACTTACTCAATTGCCAAGGAAAAAAGTCCTTTTAAATACAGGATTAGCACTCAGCCCTTGAACGTTAATGTCTGTTCTCTTTAGAATTTAATTGCAAATAACAGCAGAAGATAAAAATAAATAAATTGAACACAGTTATATGATGCTAAAGCCTGTCTTGAAAAATACTTCAAAACAGAAATGGTGAAGCTGTTAATGATAATTTAGATGTCTTAAAGAAGCTATTTAGGAGTCCATGTTTTTATTAGTGTCTTAGTCACACACATTTTCCCTATTAATATTACTTCTATAAGTGAATAAAATAGTTCTTTGGGATATTCATGTAAGTAGATTAATACAGAAATTGGGGAAAAAAATGAATACAGGAACACAGGTTGGGCATTAAGAGTCATCTTGGTTATTTTACTGAGCAGTTCCAATTTATAGGTCTCTATCTCTCCTGGCAAATGGTCATTCAACTCCAGTGCACTTCAGTATGTTGGTGAGAATTCATCCCAGGATCATTTCACCACAGTATCAATCACTTATTTAATATATCCTCATCATTCAATTTTTTTCCTCTCTGCAGGAACATGGAACAGGATCTTTGTTCTAGAAGGCTATGTGTCTGTTTTAATGGAAACTTCAGGACTGGTCATTTTGGGTGCATTATCTGGCTTTTAAGTAATTTTTAATAAGATAGGCCCGTGTGCCCTTTTCCCTCCTCATTCCATGCTACATGTTTCATGCTTCTCTTCTTGGAGATGTCATGGACTCCCAAAATACAAAACTTACACTTCTCCTTACATGCCATATTACAATGGTATGACCTGTGTCTTGGTCCCTACCCCAAGACAAGGACGAGTTGGACCTGCATCACCTGAAACACATCTTAAAATCATAAACCAATTTGGGTCAGAAAGGACCTTAAAGATCATTAAATTTCAACGTCCCCATCATGGGCAGGAACACCGTCTATTAGACCAGGTTGCCCAAGGCTTTACCCAGGCTTCCTTTCTGCTGGTGCATGAAGATCTGGCTGAAACAGTCCCTAATAAACACACTCAATTTGCTTAAAAATGAAGACTGGAGCATTTCAGCTAAGGCAATCTGTTTTTCTGCAACTATTAACCTTTCTGGTAAGGCGCAACTCCCATAAATTAGGCACAGATCTTATGAAACAGAGATTGCTGTCTGATTGAGTAAAAATTCCTCCCATAACTTTTCACTCAGTGTCACAGAGCCTCTCTTTTACCCATCTGAAGAACTCACTTATCCTCCACTTTGCTTAATTTCACTGAAATTGGCCCATAGGTTCAGCAGTTACTAGGGTAGGAGGAGTGAGACAGACAGATGCAGACAGCATGCTTTCACAAGGCTCATTTTTTCAGAAGGTTGTTGCAAAAAGCTGTGGGTACACAATACAAGCCAACGTTATGTTGTCTGTATGTAGGGCAAAGAGGAGCCTGCCTGCAGTCCTGGACTGCATTACAAGAACACAAAATCCTCTTATATTTCACTTGCTTCCAATATACCTCCGAACAGGTCATTTGCTATCTTTGTAACTCGTCTGTACAACTCACTTGTTTTTTATGCAATTATGAGTGAGGATCAGAGCTTACTACAATTTTACACCATTATCTTGGTCATTTGGACACCAATCTCAGATTTCTGTGAGGTGTCATAATATGCATCCTTAAAATCCAAAAACGTGTCCACATTAAGTAGCTAGTAGTTAATGTGGAATAAATAACCTTTTTCATGTACTGTAAATTATCAACTTGCATGATAATCCCATGTAATAGCCACTGCCTACAGTAAATACCCTTCACACAGAGTAGCTTAGCAGGTACAAGAGCATTCAGCTGAGAAACAGCTGTGCTCTCATCTATTCCACAGAGCCTTCCCTGGCAGACAAGTCCTTAGTTTTATAACAGGTAAGATTATAGGATAGTCAATGTAGAAAATCATTAATATAGAGAGATTAAGTGAAAAAACAGTAAAAAAATTTTTCAGCACTGTACTGATGTATCACAAACCTGTCTGGTGCAATGCACATCCAGGCCAATACATACAATAACTAAATATTCGACTTCTGCTGCTTCTAACATGAAAAAATAATCAAAACTGCCCAACTTAAAAAGGAGACACTTTTCTGTTTTCTATTTAGAATGTTCTAATATACTTTTATGCTTGCATTAAAATGCAGTCTGATCACCGTAATAATCAGCAAGATTCAGTCTGAAACCCCGTTCAAGATAATTGCCATCTTGTAGCATTAAAGAAAAATCTACCTTTTCAACTTCAATTGAAAAGAATTTAAAATTACAGCAGCAGTTTTAGATTTTGCTCTAAGTAGTGTGGGTGAAACATCATGGAAAATTAAAATATATGGCAAGGAAATTTGCTAAAAGGTATTACATCTATAACAAATTATTATTGTCTTTCTTTAGAAAGTCTTTAATATACTGTAAAGGTGTCAAACAATTTGAAAGAAATTACATAAACCTCATAATAACTCTAAAAGATCCCATCTACTTTAGGAACAATGGTGGCTTGCCTAAAATGAGCAAGAGATTTTGCTGAAGTCTCACTGTACTACTGAAGCATCGCTATGCAGAGGAACAGCAGTTCTGCTGACATTCTCTGCAACCTTCCTATTAGGCTGAATTATGCCCAGGCAGTTGCTGGCAGGCAGCAAACAATGGTGCAGAAGAGCTGAACATCAGGTACTGGAGATTCCCGTTCTTAGAAGTAGTGGGTCTCATTTTGTCAAATGGAAGCAGCTGTGAGCCAAAAGCTTGTCATCAGCCATAGGAGAGATAAACAACGGCTGCTTCAACTTATTTAATTGAAATGTTTAGTAGATGTTACTGCTGTCAGCACAAAACTGGGAAACACATTCCTCCTTCCCTGAAGACAGTGGACATTAAACAGCAGAGGAAGGTGATAGACTACAGCTTCAGCTTCCCACTTCCTAAAAATGAAGGCACTGAAGAACACCACAAAGGCCTGTCCATAGTTCCTAATCTCCCTTCATTGAAAGTAGACAATCAGTAAAACCAGCCAGTGCTGAGAGGACCTGATTCTAGAAGAATTCGCTTCAAAAGCAGAAGTAATAATGGATCATAGCAAATGGCCATCTTCTGCAGCACCTTAACACAGAAAATACTGACTTCTGAAAGAAAGAGCTGCCACATGTTATCAGACAGTTAGAGCATTTCATTCTCTTTGCTACATGTACAGCAGAAGCAGAGAGAAAACCAACTGGGGGAAGTAGCACAACCAATGTGCAGTTTAAATACATGTACCAGCTAAAAGGTGGTGATCATCATCCCAACAGGCCCGAAAGCATGTACTGGGGAGCTAATCCCTGTGCCGCTCTCTTGGCTTAAGCCAATGCGCCTTCAGCCTGGGCTGTCGAGCTCAGCTTCACAGATCTATGACTTCAAAGGGAACTTGGGGTTTTTGTTGTTGGTTTTGTTTTAGCTTTTTTCCCCCTGAACTAAATTGGCCCATTATTTTTTTTTAAATAGAAGTATTTAAATAATACACTGATTTTGTTTTATAATATCATTAGGCTGTATTAACTTAAGTACATTTAATTTGTATGTTCATCTTTCTTGACCAGATTTTTGTGAGGCACAAAATACCTTCTTAGTTAAGAAATATATTATCTAGCTCTCTCTTTGCATATCTAATACATTTATTGATAAATACTTTTTATTCTCAGTGTAAAAATACCACTAATTTAAATGGGTATTTCCAGTCATTAAAAGTTTTAAAATATTTCTTATTTTTATAGGGCTTTTTGTCTTGGAATTAAAGAATAATTTTTATGATGATTAACATAACTCTCTGCTGTATTTCCATACAACTAATATTTAAGTAATAACCAAGACATTAGCTTCTATTTTATGCTATCAACAACTGTCATGACAAGTTACTCTTGGATTGACAAGGTGTTAATGAAAATACAACAGACCACAGATATTTGTGATACCTTTATAACCATAAGTAAAAGAGAGAAATAAGACAGTAAAAACATTTGTTTGGTTCCAGTACATGCTCCCTTTGGGTTTTTAACTGAGACACAAAAATATTCAAGATGACATGAAAAAATGATTCCTGAAAAATCAGACTTTAAAAAAAAACCCCAACTTTTAAAAACCTTTCAGTTCTAGTCACAAACTTCATAGACTTAAAATTAACATTATTTGGGGACTATTTTATAAATACAATTGATCGTTTTAATTCTCTGCTCTTATGTACATCAACATCCATTAACAGCATAGGATGCAGTTTCTTTGAATTTGAACTGAGGACCGGACTTTGAGAACCTGATGGATCAACCCTGTTGATCCAAGACTTTGAAAGAGCAGTGGTTTTCATTGCTACTCATGGCTGTCAAAACTGCCAAAGTATTAATGATACAATGTGGCTCTGTAATTCTCTCCTTTTTCTTTTGTTGTCTCCTCGTCTTCCACCTCGTAAGATGCTAACAGTTGATGGATACAAGAAACATAAAAAAAGGATAATTTCTTCCCAGGAATGTTTTGCTCTTTATCTTTTGTAGTTTTATTTTTGTATTTCAGAGTGAAATACTCCTACTGTGCAGCCAGATGTTCTATAATCCTATTTTTATACAGCCCAAAGGACCCAAATCTCAGGTAGTCTCCTCCATAATGACATGACTGATGGGTAAATTCAGGCTTTAAAATTAGATAGGAGTTTAAGGCAAAAGCAAAGTGTGCTTTTGCTAAAAAAAACCCGCTCCATCTAATATCACATCTATATAAATATACTAATATTCCCTTCGTAAAGAGTGATGGCATGTATTTTTCACCACACTGGTATGGAAAACAAATGACATTTGTTGAATGTTCTGCTGCATTTCAAAAAAGTAAAATATTTTGAAGTCAGAAACCTGTGCACAGGTAGTCTCCAACACATAAGCACTAAAATAAGAGCAACCTAATTCTATAAAGGGCCAGTAAAGAGCAGATTCCCATAACAAGTGGGAATATGCTGAACCCCTTTAAAAGGACTCCAGATAATTGTCAGAATCAGGAATCTTACCACAAAGTTATCATTTTGATGGAGAATGTGATATCAAATTTGCTGTCCTCTATATGCCTAATATTCTGTGATCTCTCCTCATTTGGTAAGGAAATTGTCACTGTTATCCCAGAAGTTTGCCACTTCTTCCACTAAGGTCAATGATGGTTTTACAGCTGCTGATGGAAAGAGGAAACCCACAAGGAACGTTTGGGGGAAAAAAGAAGAAAAATAAAAAAAGCTCATGGATGTGGATTAGCTATATAATAGTAACATTAAGATAAGAACTGATTCAAAATTACACACCAGAAGTTGTCATAAATAAGATTAAAAAGAAACATGCTACCTTTGCCCATACACACATGTTTATAATCAAATTCTTTCCTGGGAGTAGGGCAGTATTGGTGTCCCAATACAGTGGGTATACATGACTCCAGGTCATGTAATTATGCAAAGTGCATGTTAAATGCACGTGAAAAATAATTTTATTTGCTGGACCTGATATCTGCACATAAAAGCCACTGCTCTCCAAAGCTGTATCAATAAAATGAGGAGTCCAGCCACAACGTTTGCTGCACTTCCTTATGTTGGAAAAGTTGTTCTTTCACTCTGTAAACAGCTGATTCCACCATTTACTCTTGAATGATGGGGTTAAATTCCCCACAAGGAAAATCAATACGAAGACCCACAAGGCAGAAGTACTATTGCAGTTAAAACACTAAATAGCTGCTATATGGCAGTAGGGTTTCTAATGACCAGAGAGATGTGTTTTTAAGACAGTCTCTTCTTACCTTGGTACAGACTGACAGGAAAACAAGGTATCACATGGCAACGAGGAAAAGTAGTTTATCACATGTTTTAAACAAGAAAGAAAAAAGGATTAACATAAAAGAAGTAGGTCAGGGAGATTCAGGCGTATTTGAAGATGAATTGTGCTGGCTCCAATTTGAGCTACCTTCTGTTTTCAGTCCTTCCTGACATGGAATGTGGACATAAAGTATCCAAACACTGTCAACAAGAAATCATTCAGTCCCAGTGGGTGACAAACTGCACACATCTGAATTAGCAGCAGTTCAAGAAGTTTGTGCTCAGAGGAATGTACATCTCAGTTTTGATCTAACACTATTACCTCATATATTACATCACTCTTCATCCACTTCCAGAGTATTTTTTCATGGATTTTAGGATAATTTGGCCCTGTGTTGTCAAATGCCTGCTTCTGACTGCTAGATTTGCAGCATCTAGGTCTCTGATATCTCAAGATACTGGAGACAAGTCATTAAATGGGAACCTCTGCTGTCTTAAACACAAAACAAAAATAGCCTAAACCCCTCAAGAAAAAGCCAAATTATGTTATTAGCACTTAGTAATGAGACAGTAGCTTGACAATAATCAGAATATAACCTAAAAGCTAGAATGCAAGCAACTTGTATCTTAAGGGAAAGAAACAGCAAAATTCTGATAATTTGGGGAATGTATATTTTTGTATATTTAGAATCCCAAGAAAACAAGTTTTTTCAACTTCGTCTTCTGGAAATGTTGCAGCGTACTAACTTATAGTCATGTCTGGGTTCTTCCTCACCCTTTGGCACCTCTCCCTTCCATAAATTTAAGTGCTGACAACCACAAGCGTTTATATCCTATTCTTTTATATCAATTTTTTTTATTGTCTATAAACTGCTTTAGTCTTCACCGCCTGATAAAATTCTTTTAAAGGAAGAGTATCTTGTGCTATATGTTGCACAGTAAGACTCACATGTATGGAATACATAAGAGCTGATACTATAAAGTCAGCCCTCATGGAAGCATTGAAAACTACCATTCTGACTCTCCAATTATTAATAAGTATTTCTGGGCAAAAATCAGCGTCTCACATTAAAACTCCTAAAATTTAGCAAATCAATTTCAGACTAAAATCAGCTGAAATTGAAAGTGTTGAAATATTAATGGGCATTCAATGGGCCATATATAGAAGACAGAGATATCAGATCTCAAAGACTTTTGAGACTGGTTTAAAGGCAACCTTATTTATTCTGAGTTTGTTTTAAATTTCCCTTCTGGTCATGCTGTGTCTTTTCTAGCATTTTAATTCAGCCAAAGAGAATCTTCCTTTGTTGTTCGAATATCTACTCAGACCTATGAGACTAAGCTTCAGGGGAAAAAACCCACTATCGTACGCATTGACTACACTGGTGTTCTGAGGTTTAATGGAGTACAAACTATTTATGACACAGGTATTCCAGGTGACCGTTATTCTCCTTAATTCTTTTGAGTCATCCTGGTAGAAATACCATTGTAACAGCAAAATTAATAGTTGTGTTTAGTAAGTGAGGAATTTATTTTTTTTTAAAGTCCAACAGATGAGATATTTTAACACTCCCTGTCACCGTGTCGTACAGCATGACTTCACTTCTAAGCAGGCTTAATTTTATACTGCTGCCCCATGTCATGTCAAGCAGCTGGCACCTCTCATCAGAAACAACATTTTAATTAATTTTTTATTTCACATACTCAAGATTGCACTTCTCATGTTTTATAAACAAATTAATGTTTCCTTACAAAATAAAGATTGGTTGAGCTGCTGCAACTTCAGAATAAATGGATTTCTACTACAAGAGTCTGATTTCTCTATGTACCTTCTCAATTTCTCCTCTCTTAAAATAGAATCATAGAATGGTTTGTGTTGGAAGGGACCTTAAAGACCGTCTAGTCCAACCCCCTGCCATGAGGGAGGTGACATTTCCTAGCTAGGCCAGATTGCTCCAAGCCCCATCCAACCTGGACTCAAACACTTCCAGGGAGGCGGTAGCCACAGCTTTTCTGAGCAACCTTCGACAGTGCCTCAGCGTTCACAGGGAAGAATTTCTTCCTAATATCTAATCTAAATCCACCCTCTATCAGCTTAAGGCCATTACACCGTCTTGTCACTCCACGCCCTTGTAACCAGGCCCTCTNCTTGTTCCAACAGGTCACTGTCCTTTGCGTACACTGTCCTCTGGGGGCCCCAGAGCTGGACACAGCATTCCAGGTAGAGCCTCACAGAAGCAGAGTAGAGGTGATGAATCACCTCCCTTGACCTGCTGACCATGTTTCTTTTGATGCAGCCCAAGATAGTGTTGGCTTTCTGGGCTGCAAGCACACACTGCTGGGTCGTCATCTTACATCAGATATCATGATTCCTGCTGATCTAAAGTACACAGTTCTGTAATTTCATATTTCTTTTACCTTAAGGGTGCAGCAGCAACAAAGTGGCAATACAAGTAGCGTGTAAACATCTTCAGTGAGTGTGAGCAAATATGTAAATTATATGTATCTATTACAATTTCTCTTCTGCTTGCATAGATTTATTTTTACATTTGGGGCCTGTTGAAAGTCTGCATCATACTGCTCACTCACCTTCGCAGTAACATTTCCATCAATGATTATCTAAAACACAGTCATCTCAAATGGGTAACCAAGCAACCAAATATGCCCCCATTATGAAAGCCAGGGTGTTGACTGAATCAGGACAATTCATGCAAATCACTGTCTTCACAGCGGGATTCAGACAGTTAAAGGAAATTCTACACAAGTTCCTGTCTTTCTATTATCATTAGTGCGATTAGTATGAAACTACAGAGTATCATTTAACTTGATACGTAGCTGCATAGATTGCTAAAAGAGATCCACAAAAACATTTTACTAAGTTGAATTTTCATGGGTTTTTTCCTGGTAAAAGCTTACTTTCTGCCTTTTTATTCCTTAAACTATAGAGAAGCAAGAAGCCTTAACTATTCACCTTGCAGACACTGCCATGGGTATTTACGTGTCTTGTTTCAGTGCGGCCTTCCCCGGGAGGGAAGAGAATCATGGAAAAAAACCAACCCAAAAACCTATTGTAGACCTGGAGTCACTGGTGCAGAATTAGTACTGTGTAATCATGGAAGCCAGGGCTATAGACACTGACGTTTGGTGAGAACTTAATAGTTACATATTGTACATTTTGGGATGCTTTATTGAGTTGTTCTAGGCTGATCCTGCAGACTAATGGACAGATAGAAGGTCTACTGCTGCAGTGCATCCTCTGATTAGTTTTGTGCTAAAGACCTTGCACCTTACAGCTGCCCCTTCAGCAAATCAAAGCACATGGAGAATGACTGGCAGATTCACTTCAAAAGCGTGCTTCTGAACAGAAATGCTGATGGAGTGGCACCTTGGAATATCTCAGCTACTACAGCAATACAGCACCATAACCAAAACTTACGGATCAGTCATTTCCCAGAAAGTCATTAGCATTTAGTTCGTGTCCTGAAAGAATGATGTTAAGCTTATGACTTTTCTTTGCAGCATCTAGACATTTCAACAGTAGGCATACTTTAAATCACTGTCTTTGCAGCTACATAACAAAAGCCTTTTGACCATTTCATACAATGCTCTTCATTTACAGCCAAGCGAAGATTAGCTCAAGCTTTGACTATTCATTGATTACTTTTATTTCCACCACAGTTTGCTTACATGGAGAAATAGGGATAATTTGTGTAAGCACAATCAAACAGTGAATTTGTTGCTTATGGACTGGGCTGCCTACGATCAATGGATCACAGATTAAGTCATACTTCTTTAACTGATTAGAATAAGTATAAAAATAGATTTTTCCAGGCTTGCTCTCACTGCATATTTTTCAGGCTAGATTCTAATTTCAATATGACAATTTCACAGAGTGAGGCACTGTTCAATGTGGGAAAACGATCACTGACAAATAAAATTATTTTCCGTTTATTCCAGGAGAACTGGGGAAGAGAGAAAGGAAAAAAAAAAAAAGTACAGTAAATCTTAAAATTGAAAGAAATTGCAAGGGAGGCTTAATTCTATATAAATATTAATACTAGAAGCCACATGGTTTTTGTCCTTTCCAAACATCTACCTTATCATAAACTTACTTTTTATCACCTTTCATGCATATTTGAGATCATGTCTGCATAAAAGAAAATAGGACACTAGTTAGCAAATCAGGGTAGACTCTAGTAGTCTTCATGGGAAAAATCTAAACCTTTGCCATCTTTAATCAGATCAAACTTTGCTTTCATTCCACTATTTCTTAGCTTAAATAGGTTTTAAGGGATGTGCAGAATCTCGATGATAAACACAGAATTAATTCAGAACCTATTCTCTGAGCATTTTTATTCCAAGGGGATGGACAATTGGACACACACATTTTGGGCAGATTAAACTGTTAAATAAACCCACTTGATTTTTCTTTTCTATACTGATGCTGCCAGCCTTAGAGGTTGGTTCAATGTGGATTTTAAGTCCTTTAGAAAAATCACACAAGTTCTTCTTTTAAACAGAATGGCAGGCAGCCATTTCTAACTATAACTGCTATCTGCCTTTGTATCAGATGACAACCACACAAGACATCTCCTGGGTTAATTACACTATGTCCCAATAGTCAACACTTAAGCAGGAAATAACATATTTGTGATCAACCTTTCTGTGTCCTTTTGGTAAGCATTAAGAAAAAAGGTAAAAAGAGATCTTTAAAGAGGATATTTTTTTAGATGTAGGGATCACAGAATGCTAGGAGTCCTTATTCATACACTTCTGGACAAAACTTGTAATTTTTCTCAAAAGTAACTTTTCTATTCAGCCAGTTACAAAACTATAGAAACACCTCAGACTTACTTCCAGAACAAGTTCCTGATGCAGAAAAGTGGTCCCATGCACAGATATATTTCTCAGAAATCCCCTGTCATTTTATTCATCCATGTAGATTCTAGCTTTATTAACATTTTTATTGATGCACACTACTATGGTTATTCAAGACAAAAGAAAACCCATGAAGCATTATCTGCCTTCTTTAAGATTCCAGCATCACGTGAAAGAAATGACCAGTAGAGCAGAACAATATTTTTTCCAAGTCCAATGCACCAAAAGATTGAATAATGGCAAACAGAGTGGCACTTTTTAGTTCTGCTGCACGAGCTCCTTTCTTGCTTCATGCCACTGTCCTGTCACTGCAGTGAATTCTGTTGGAAGCCTTCATTAACCAATCCGACACTAAATTGTTTGTGCAAAACAAAGATCATGCAACGGCCAGCAAAATTCAAAAAACTTAATTAAAAGGAAGCATACAGTCATTTCTGACCTTAAAAAAATCATGATGAGATGCAAATTTTTCCCTGTTGTTGCCTCCAATATTTTCCTTTGAGAGAAAAAAAAAAAAGAAAAAGGTAGGGGGAAAATAGAAAGCTAATTTAAAAATAGGATCACAAAAGACTGTGGAAGGAATCCAAGAGAACGAAAACTGTCTTAGAAACTGTAAACAAAGAATGGTTATCAGTGGGAAATACTTCAAGAGTCCCATGGAAACAGACCAAATAATATTTTATGAATTGGCTCCTTTAAACCATGTTTGGTAGACTTTCAAATAGCCTTTGGAACACATGTTCTTGAGATCTGCTATTCATAATAGTCAGCTTAACCTTTCTCACTATGCTAATGGCCTAAATTAAGAGAAGTAAATCTGAATGCAGTGGTTTACAGATGAACTTTTGGTGTCACACATCAATTGCACAGCTTTGGTTTCACAGGTCTTGCAGTCATCAAGCCCAGGATGCAGTTTATTTGCTTTGCCCAGTTCCCAAACTTTGAAGGAGTTCATAGAACTGGGCAGACACTTTTCTCCCTCATGCCCTGAAATACTACTTTTTTTTTTTTTTTAAAATAAAAAGAAAGTAACACAAACCTGCTTTTCATGGTTACATAGAAGTACAGGCAGGGCTGTTAAACCTCAGTTCCATACTGAGCAGCCCAGGTACAGTTTTGGGCAAATGCCACTTCCCTCCTAGCCCACGCTGCAGACCTGAGCCTTTCACTAGCCCACAGGTGGTGCTGGGGCTGGCTGCTCACAACAGAGAAGGCTGTCTTCTGCTGTGCTTCCAGTACCAGGAGAGACTGCAGCCTTCTGAACTCTCCTGTCAAATATGCAGCTTTCAACCAAACACAGCGATACTGAACCAAACCAGGATAACTTTACTTTTGGTTAGTTTTGTATTGTAAAATAATATTGTTACTCAGTAATGTTTTCTAGCATCAAATAGCTTATTTAAAAAAAATTACTTAGAGCGAGTTTCATAGGAATAAGGGAGCTGGACTTCACTGAAGACATACATATTTCAGAAATTCTGTTGTGGGATCCAGTCAGGGCTTCTGAAACAACAGCCAGCAGCAGGGTAAACACAGTATCAGAGCATTAAGAGCATGAATAGGGGAAATATTGCACAGTTGAAAATAAGTATTACTTTTAAAGATTATGTGATTTCTACAAGTTCATGAAGTTTACTTGCCTTTGGGGTTTGATATAGGCAGGATTCCAAGCACTGTGCAGTCCAATCTAACAAGTGCTGAAGTGGATGGGAATACTTGATTGTTGGGTTAGGTTTTTTTGCTGACATACATATTTCAGAAATATATAGGATCCTAGGCAGGACAGAGCCAAGACAAAAAGAATAGCTCATGTCCTGGTTGCTCAGGCTCTTTGAATTTACAGAGGAGGATTCCGGTTTGGAAAACTAAAGAAAAAACACAGTCACATTTTTCACTTTACTGATTTTGCACAGTCTGAATATCTCAATAAATATGAAACTTCGCTGCATGTATTTTTTACTGCAACATGCATTATGCCAACTTGCCCTTTTCAATTACTGTTTTTATACTTTTCTATTCCCTGTTCTTCACAGGATGGGGGAAAACAAAATAAGAGATGACTGCTGTGTATGCAATACACACCTGCTCTAAAAGAGCTGCTCTCAACACCATGTACTCAACTGTGGTGCTATCACAGAATCCTCTTTAAGAAAATCTCTCTATCAAACTAAACACTGCAGTTCAAGATAAGGTCTTAAAAAGATCATCTTTTAGGCCTACTCACTCATTTCAAGGGAATAACATTTCTTTAAGAAATAGCTGGAAAGGGTTCTTTTTTCTCTATACTAGTTTTCAAAACCAACCACCAGAAAAGATAAACAGGAGTGTTTGTGGGTTGCTTCCTACTATGCAGCTTCACAGTAACAGAAAACTTGTTTTGATAACTAGTAACTTCACAGAATCATAACTTAAATGTAGTTCAAGAATTAGTAGAGAGGTATGTTGCCAAAAACTCTAGCACTGATGAAACTGAAGTCCAAACACAACCTTATCTGTTCTGAAACACGTAAGTTTCTTATTGCTGCTGACCTCGAATGAATTTAACACCTCCTCTCATATCTACTGATGACAGGACCTTAAGAAATATATCTTTGTTAAAAAAAAACCCACAACAACAAAGCCATATGAGCTTAGTTAATGATATCAAAACACTGCAGATTTGGTGGGCTTTGGGATTCTATTTATTTTACGATAAGCCTAGTGTGGGAATTTACCCTTCCCATTTTCTTCTGCAGGTTGGTAACGTAAGAAGTCCCATGCAGCAGGAGCAGGGAACAGGCAGGGGCTGGCAGGCAAGACTATCGCGTGTCACCCAGCCTTTTGCAGTCCCAGAACCCCAGGGTGAATCTTTTACCTGCTACACTTCTCAAAGGTCTGAAACTCTTGGCCAGTCCCTCCCATCTCTGAGGTACCAGCTCTCACTGTTTTTAGAGACACCTCTTCACTCACCCAAAGGGTGCATAAAGCACTGCTCAGCAACCTGGCCAAGGAAGGAGACAAAGCATGAGCAAGAACAAGGGTAAAAAATGAACCAGAGTGCACAGTGCTTTATCAGATCCAAATGCTTTACCAGAAGAATTGTGCTGGACAAGACTGTCCACAGTACTGTAATTGCATCAAGGAAAGCATGCCATCGGGGATAACTTCCCAAAATACTGCAAAACATGAGGGGTAAATCCTTCCAGGTAGCAGCCAAAACCAGTGTAGGAGCAGAACAATGATGGAGGTCTGTTACTAACCAAATACAGAAGCAATGTGTAAAACATCCTAATTGTTTCTCCAAGGGACTCAAGATATCAGTGTTGCTATGAATACCATAAGCTTTCTCTGCTACTAAGAGTCCTCATTTTATTACTTTATGAATCTGATGTTTCACAAAGCTGGTTAGTGTTGCCCATTCCCTCTCCACAGCCCCAAGGTAAACCATGGCTTCCCTTCACGCACAGCTACGCTGTCAGCCAGTGTTAGAATTTGGGCAGCACTCATGCATACTGCCACACTGACTAAACACAATTTTTTCTTTTTTTAATACCTAGATATCAAGACAACTTAATACTACTATGCTACTATTTAGGTCACTATATGAGCACTATAGCAACATTTGATCACTTCATTACAAATTAAAACATAAAATTCTGTGGTCATCAGAGATTTGCTACCGAAAATTCTAAGGCTAAAAATAAAATTTTTCCTTTGCTTTGACTGGACCTGAACTGGGTTTACTGCCAGGGAAGGGAAGCAACTGAAACCTCCAAAAGTTCATTAGGTTTTTCATTTCTTAGTACAAAACAAAAAACCAAAACACACAACACATTTTGGTTGTGTAAAGAGGTCTCAAGAATGTCATTGTAGTTTGCATACTTATAGTACATTTTAGCAAAACAGATAATCAGCAAAAGGTTGGACCAGATGATCCTTGAGGTTCCTTCCAAGCTGGTGCCCTATGATTAACAGAATATGTATTATCAAAAAAAGTCCAGTAAATAAAATACATTCCTGAAGTTATTTACAAATAATTGGCACAGTCACATGAATTGGCTAAACAACTATGTTAAGTACAAAATGAAAGTGTGATAAATACGCAAATATTGATAGAGAAAATGGAGCCTTTTATCCAGCAAAGCTCCTCAGCTACCGGAACAGATTTTGAAGCAGAGCTCCTCAGTTAAAGCTCTTAAAGGAAGTCTTTTTAGAGGAAAACTGCTCTCTCTGTTACTGGAGTGAATTTATAGCTGGGTATCACTCTTGGGACTTGGCTTCTGTTCATAAACAACTCCGATACACTCTCATGGTTTGTGCTGTTAGCAGAGCCCCTAGAGGGACTTAAAACTTTGTATTCATGCAGCAACTATCCATTATGCTATATATTTTAGATGATGAAATTAACACCCAAGAGATACATTCTCAAAACATTACATGGAGTTTTAGCTCTGTGACTTCCTTCGATTTGAACGGCATATGTGGTTAAACCCTTTGCAAACCTTTGAGAATTTAGCTTAAGATGCTTATCTCTGTAGCAATAACATGAATATTAAGGTCTAATGCTCTTCTCTGAAGAGCCATTGCTTAGTCTATATTCTTGACGCTGCCATCTTACTTCTGAAGGCTGTCTCCATCCCAAATCATCAAGTTATTCACTTAAAAGCAATAGGAGTTTCATAAAGCGATACCATTCAGCAGAAGAATGGTGACACCATTAATACATATACCCACAGAGTCACCAGTATTGTCTTCTAGAAGACTATCAGCTGCAGTGCTTACACAGTATATGTCAAATCTACAGAAGATATGCTTTGAATTAAATTACTCATCTCAGTTTGGAAAGGGATTTGGTTTTCCATTTCATGGAAATTAAGAGACTGAAACCTGTGTTCAATCGTGGTGCAATTTCTGAATTTCCCTGTGCCAAGAAAACAATGTTTAAGGCATTCAGCCATATCAAAACCAGTGTAAGGATAACAGTAAACAGGAAGGTGATGGATTATGTTAATTCCATGACACCGTGGTGTATCACAAGAACAGAAAAAAAGACCTTGCCATTTTAGATAAATACAAAGCCAGTTCAATTCTACTGTTCCGAATGAAAAACAGTACCAGAGTTATCTAGAGAAGAGCCCCACCTATCCCTTAAATATCAAGTCATAAACCTGAAAATATTAATAGGAATTTTGAAAAGAAAACCCAGCATACTGTTTTGTCAGTCCTAACAGGTAGCAAGGGAACACACCTTCCATACTAGAAGTCCAGTTAGCTTTCGTTCTTTCTAAGCATTTGTTTTCTTAATGAGCTGCAGTCTTTACCCTATTCCGAGTTACAAACAGAGTTTAGAGAGTAAAGTAATGCCACACCTGTCAGTGCTCAGAGCTGCTCTGGGGGGTTGGACCTGATGATCTCTTGAGGTCCCTTCCAACCCCTGATTCTATGACTTCATGTATTCCCTTTTGACTGCCTACAGAGGGTGGATGGGTGAGAGAGAGAGATTGCCATTGACAGAAAAGATGTCATCTCCAAACAGCTTGAACTCCATTTCACAGTGTTTTAAATATCTGCAGAGTGCATCTGGCCCTCTATGTATTCTCTTATGCTCTCTTCTTGACACAACTTTTCTTGCACTACAGCCATGTCCTTGGTGGCAACATTGGTCTGAATTCCCTCTCTCCCACCTCTGTTCTATGGTTTGAAGAGAGATGTGTGTGTGGGAAGCATCCCAAACAAGTCACAAAAACGAGAAGCAACTTTAGTAGGGAGTTACACCTCAGCTCAGCAATGTGACAATTCAGCTTTTCCTGCTGTCTTCCATACATGTCTTTTGGCCCATTGGACAATATGCTTTCCCCTTCACCTCTCTCACCACACAACTGAAGCAGGATGGGAAATGAAAAGGTGGGGCAATGTGCAAGTCTATCTGGAAGAAAACAAGGGTGGTTCTGACAATATCCGTTTTAAAATGTATTGAATGTACTTTGGCATATGCAATGTGGAAAACAAACCAACATTAACAATTTATTTTAAGATAGCTCAATCTGCACACAGAAGATTCAGAGAATTCTACAGGCCAACAGCAAAACTATTTTAATAATTAAAGAAACCCAGTCAATCTTCACAAGCCAGTAACAAAACAGTATCTCTTTCCTCTTCACAGACAGCAAAATGCACAGCACTCCTTATTAAGCCAGATAAATTATTTTCTTTGGTAAAAATCAAAATAGCATTTATTATTAAATTCTCTGAAGTAATATGCTCACAGTGCCTGCTTACTTCAAATTTTAAGCATGATCATATAGAAATTTAGTTCCAGCTATTTTTCTGCCCAGCAGCTAAGAAATTAGTGGCAATTGCATTTGGAAGTCTGTTCCCTTTAATGTTGCGGGTGTTTTTTCCTCAGAAAGTAGTGCCTGAGATACAGTGCTACTTACAGAGGCTTTTTATAATGGCAAGTGGTCAACTGCACTTGGTTGTATTCCTAATGTTCAAAGTAATTTAACACTAACTACCATTCCTGAAAGCCTTCAAAATTTCCTACAAATCCAAATTCAATTACACTAGTAGAGACTAATCAGTGACTACATGAGTGTTCTCCTGGTATCTGGGACGCTGTTTAAAGCCACAAATGCAGCACTTTCAAGTATTTTTCTCCAGCAGGGATGCTAAAATATAAAAGAATCACAGCAGATAAACTTCTTTATTGCAAATCTGCCCCTCCTCTACATTTATGTTGCCAGTGACAGGCACGGAGTAAAAGGGAGACAGAGCACAGGTTGAAACACAAGTAGAGGTAGGAACAGAAATGCAAGGGCAATTTTGGACATGAAAGTGACATCAAGACTCTAGAAAGGCACATGGGTCATGAAGTGTAAATAAAACAAATGAAGCCTACTGATGCTGCAATACCAAGGTATCTGTGTAGTAAGTACGTGGAGGGGAAAGGAATGGAAGGGAAGACTAGCTTCTAATGATGTGAGGGAAAGACCACGCATATACAAGCCACAAGCACACACATTCATTTATACCTTTGGCTGCAGTGGTCACTGCCTCCAGGTTCATGCCTGCCCTTCCCTGGTGGTTAGCAGCTCTCTAGATCTACTGTTGGAGACGCCTATCCATCAACCCCCTATACTGCTTTTATATGAAGGATAATAAACTTAGAACAGCCTAACAAGGAATATTGCATTATCCAACCCAGTAAGGTAACTGGAGGCAGGAGACAAAGAAAACGGCAATCAGACATGGTCTGGCATTTGTCACTGTCTACAATCATCAGTGACAAGGGATTATAGAAGAGAATTACTGGAAGACATTAGGGTTTTACTCAAACATTTGAGAATTGTATTAAAGTCATATTTGCAGCAATACACTTACAGAAAATTAATGTTCTCTTTGTCACTGCAGGGAAAGCAGAGGAGAAGCTGCAGGCATTTCAGACAGACTCATCTATCACTTGGTATCAGGACCTGGTTTGGAGGCTAGTTCTGGGCTCCCTTGGTTCCCAATAAAAAACCAAGGGTCCTTATCCATTTAAGGCCAAACCCATCAGAAATTTGGTTTCAGCTCTTCTTTACCCAAGGAGTGAGAAACAGTTCTGATTTTTCCACACAAACAAAAAAAAAAAAAAAAGACCCATCTTTCTTCTCCCCCAAGGAAACAACAACAGAATGATTCATCTATGAGAAGCTCAGGCCTCTCTGTGCAAGGGTAAGTAACATAGCCATTACACATAACCCATTTTTAAAAAAATCCTGTTCACTAATAATTTTTACAGGATTTTATTGAATCTCTTTTCAACAGCCTGGACTTGTGGCAATTGCAATGTATTTGGTATTGCAAATTTAAACCTGGAAAAGGGATTGCGTTTCTGAGAAAAGGCAGAAAATGAAAGCCTCAGATATTTATTCAGCAGAAGATGCTCCTTGTTTCCCCTGATTTTATAGACAGATAATACACATCAACCTCATTTTGAAGTCTAATACACTGTTGATTTTCCAAATTCATACTAATTACACCTTGAGTGAATAGCAGGTGGGGTTGTGGCCTGTGGATTTGCATTACCTGGGGCTCTGCTACACAATGCTTCACAAATCAGTGCTCTAAGCCCCTGTGCTCCTCAGCGCAGCAGGTATCAAGCCTCCCTGCAGTTCAGCTCCAGGTATGCTGAACTTACAGTTCCACAGAAGTGACCTTCCTGGCTATTGAAGCTCTGCTTAGTGGAAGGTTTCCATGTCCAAATAAAACCTTCAGAAGTCTGGTATTTTCCAAACTTTTCAGCTTCAGAAAAGCCCTCACCACCCTTAATTTCACAAGCCCCAAAGAGCCTAGCATTTTTACTTCTACAATAAACCACACCAGCATCATGCAAAAGAGAAAACAGTTCCTTTTTCCATACAGAAATAGCAATGTGGTATAGATGAGAAGTTCTTAGCCTGCTCACACAAAAGAAATTACAAGTCTCATCAGCTACAGCTGCCCAGGTCATGAAAACAAAACTGTCAAGTTGCTGAGAATAGAGAAATGGTGGAAGAGGCTTTCTCTTGCTTGCTGCGTTCTATGGTCTTCACCTGTTGCAGCTTCTGATATCTCCATTTATCTTGCCTTCCCCTGAGAGCTTTCAAAACCAACATGAATCTGTCACACCGAGAGCACTGTCTCCTGCTCCTGGCACAGCCACGATCTCCCTCCCACCCTGGGAATTCTTGGTTTATGTTCCCTTCAAGTGTTTTCTTGATTACAGAACTGTGCCAACATGGAACAGCACTTCAAACTATTTGAGCAGCCATGGCATGAAGCCAAACTAAGTGATAAAATGCTTTATGTAAGTATATGTCTGAGGATTGTAATGTGAAGGTAACACTAGAACACAGGGATACGTTTTTTGAGGTAATGAGGTAGGGGTAGTTGGCACAAAGCAGTAAACAATTTGTAAGATCAGGATCTTGCATGTCTCTGAAAGAAGATAAGCATGGCTACAGTACTGAATAATTTAGATGCAATTTCCTAGCAGGGCTTCATACAGCTGTCATTTAATATCACATTGAGAATAATTTTGGCCTTAAGAAATATAGAAACTACTATTATACACAGGTCTGAGTTTTTCCGCAGTCTGAGCAAATTTTTAATATCTACAAAGACAAATGGCTGATTTTGTTCTGTTGTTTTTTAAAATGATTATTAATGTAAAATTGGTGGCAGATAGAAGAGTCATTCTCTGTGCTTTTCTCTACATTTGGAAGCAATTCCTGGGAACTGGCTGTTGGGAACAGAGATTTCTGCAAGGCAGGAGTGCTTACGTAGTGTTTGCAGCTGCTTCTTTTTCCATGAGGTTTGTGTACTTGCATGTAATAAAACTAGTTACAAAACTTCTGCATCATTGATTTCTGGTAAGGTATCAAACTGTGATATTATCAGGATGCTGATAGACTTCCAGAAAGATGACATTATTGTTAAAAGAAAAAAGCAATGATATAAATCCATAACAGCTTTCTGGGGGATACAGAAAATTTAAACTTCGGAGACAAAAGGATTTGCACAAGGTAAGAGTAAATTGGAGAGAAAAATTTAATCAACTCCATTCCCACCTTATTTCTCTTCTGTTTTCAAGAATTGCCATGCTTTGTAGCCTCCCCTCAGGTTTCATTTTAAAACTCAAAACCACCAGAAGAACTTTCAGAAAGTGTTCTTAATGATTTTTTTTTATTTAAAGTGATTCCTCTAGACTCTGGTTCCATGTGTTGCTTCATCAGCGCTTTTGGAAACACCTCCTGCCAACTGATAGGCAGAAAGTATTGCTTATTGTATCCAGGAAAGCTAATTCAGCAAACAAAAAAAAAAGAAGAAAAAAAAAAGTGTTTAATTGACTGGGAATAAATACTACCAAAAAAACTGCCATAAAGAGTGTTTAAGCAGTCACTCTCCCTCCATACATAATGCTAAGTGATAAAATCTCTACTTGGATGCAGGTTGTTTGTCACAGGAAGAAGGCAGGAAAAGCCTAAGCAAAGAATCTTCATTCTCTTCTTTGAGGCCCAGTTATTAACGGGTGCACAGAATCTCAAGCAGAATTAGTGTGCTCACTGGTGCCAGTTTTCCCCACCTTTTGATGCTGCATGAAAGGGAAGGAAAACACTAGTTTTACTATAGAGGAATACAATCTTGCTCTTCTAGAGTGGGAGCCTTCTGAGCCAAATGTTGGGGTGAAATGGGGCTGCCAGGGAAACAAGGTGAGCACGCTGGTCAGCCCTGAGGTCTGGAAACATCAAGGTCCTGTGGGGACCACAGAGCACCCAGGAATAGCCACATCTGTGGTTTCCCACCTCTCTCCCGGTCTGGTCTCTATGCATGGAGATTGGCACATCCAGGGAAGGGCTGAAGACTCTTTCTGGCCATAGAACTTGTAGCTGATAGAAATCTTGTGGTTTTGAACTGCTCTGGCATGGTGACAGAAGGACACCTGAGGTATGAAGTATAGTGCTCTGTAGTCTCACACTCGTTCCAGACAGATGAGCCATGCATTACTAAACAAGGTCACACACAAATAACGAGGGGCTAGCGGTTTTACTGCTGCTTAAATTTAAAGATACTTACTTTATAAATATAAAAACTTAAAATAAATCTAACAGCAATTTAAAATTGGTGGGAAAACAAAAACAAAAAGGGAAAGACAGTCTGAGACACTTTACAAAAATGAAAGTTGTGATTTAAAAAACTTAGTAGGAGCTAGATTGTATGATTTCATCTTCATACTGGGTTTTGTTGAATATTCTTTGGTAACATTTATGTGCAACTATAGTACTAGTAACCCTGGAACCCTCAGCATGACACCTCAAGACCCACTGGGAAACATGAGGTCTTTTGTACATCCCTTTGATTGTGCTGGTAAGCCCTACAATGATGAATGAAAGCCTGAATTTGTCTGGGTTTTAAATGTAAAGATTGATATCTGCAGTCAAGGTGATATTTTTCATCACAATGAATACACCTTCCATACACAGAAGGGAGTTACACAACCTTTGCTATGCTAACCACTAATATTTTGCCCACAATGCTACTTCCCAGAGTATTCCAGTAATGCAAGAGAGATCCTAACACAGAGGATTGTCCTAAGAAAAATTGTTTTCTATTAACCTCCAGCCAGTGGATGACTTCTCTGTCTTTCAGCTTCAGGGTAGATTTCTTACAAATGTTTTTATCCTATTTTTAGTAAACATGGGTGGTCTCATTTTAAAAGGAAGTGTCTAACCCTGATAATTTTTTTGCCACAATGAATTCTACAGCAATGAATACCAATCCACGAATCATTATCTTCTCTGCAATATTGCTTTAGGAATGGCTGATCAGAACCTAATCCAGTTTTAAATGTTGAACAAATTATTCTAAATAGAGAATTACAATATTTTCAGATTTTTCTTCTAAAGTCTCATTCTCTAGGCTTATCCAACTTCATGAACTTCACTGACTGCTGTGTTCTACTTCAAAGGGATATCTATTTAACCTTTCCACAAAGACACCTAGGCATTTTTCCTGACTGATTACAGTTAATTACAAGCCTGTAATTTCTATGAGCAGTTGAAATTATTTTGTTGTGCACTGCTTTGCATTAGTCACTATCACATTTCACCTTCCATTATGCTGACCACTAGCTAAGCCACGCAATTTTCTTCCATCTTAATTTTCCTAAATAAATGCAAAAATCTGAAAATTCATTACATTTTATCTATCTTTTTTCCACAGTACAAGCCACTTTGACCCACTGTAGGCAAATAATATGCATGAGCATCAAAGCAAGCTAAAGAGCAAGGAATCGGAGAGCAATTTGTTACTAAGATTCTGAGGTCATATTTGACTCAAAAAGAAAAAGCACAGTAATTAGAGGCCCTAATCATTTTCCAAATTAATTTAGTATTCGTAAGTTTTCCTATAGACAGAAATCCTCCCCTTTTTGCCTCTCAAAACATGAGTATGTTCATCCCTATGAAATCCGTATCTATGAAATCTGTATGGTCACTTACACCTGAATTCCTCTGCAGAACTTTATTAAGAGGAATTAATATTATTAGAGAATTAGTAGTATGATGCTCACCTAGTGCATGAATATCTGGCTGTCAGAACCTCAGTCAAGACCACAACTTCTGAAGTGTCCCCATATAGTAACTTAAGGTCGTAGTCAGGAAAAACAGGATTTGAACTAATACTGAAAGGTAGGTGAAAGTGTTCAGTTGCTTGGTCAGCAGCTGAAGTATTTTTTTGCAGTTCATACATTCACTTAAAATGCCAGTTCAAAAATCTGCCCTGTAAGAAAGGTTTAATATTTGATAATAAGCTTCACGTGAAAAACTAGATGCAATGCCCTTTTTCACTATTAAAGGCAACAGGAAAAAAACAGAGGCATTATATGGTTGAAGGAAAGTTGTATTTTAAGAAAGCATCAGCCAGTCTTATTTTTTTTATGAGCCATTTCCCACTGCTAGCAGTAACACATAGAAAGACCTTTGAGGAGGGCATTTCACTTAATGGAACAGCTTGGCATATCCTGTTTCATCAAAAAAAATACTTAACTGTTTTATAGAACTAGATTGCATATCATCATAACCCCAGCATTTTGAAAGTACAATATGTTATGGTAGATGATTCAATTACTTTCCTCTTCATTACAACCACTTCTGTCATAAGTCTTACCACAAGAAGCCACCAGATTTTCTAGACTGAACCACTTTCCCATCACTGTTTTAGAGGCAGAGGCAAAAGCTCTGAGAAGCACAACTCCCTGAATGATTTGATAATAAGCTTTAAACGTATATTAACCTTCTGTATGTTAATGTGTCATACTTTTAGTATACATAATAAGTAAAATGGCATTGGACTGCATTCTGAAGTTTCATATGAGACTTCTGAAGAGTAAAGAGGAATCAGCTTTTAAAGTTTGTCCTTTTCTTTTAGTACTACACCATAGCAAGCCCTTTACCTCATATGTATGAGAAGAATTATAGTTTTGGAGCTTAGAAAAAGACTCAGAAAGCATTCTATCTACAACTGGAGTGTTTTGAAATGGGCTTCTAATTTAAATCATTAGGGATATTATCATGTTCCTGTGGGCTTTTCAGGACTGACTCAAGCTCACAAAGTCGTGACTCTAGTTGCTATGTTATCTTGGAATATCAGTTAACTATGAATGTTGTCTGTCTGTTAATGGCCAGCTTTGAGATCCACATGAAGAACAAATCTGAGATTAATCTTGGGTAGGACTACAAACCTCCAAGTTAGCATTAATCATATTGTTGATATATCTTGCCCCATGGTTAATTTTCTGCTATTCTGACAATTGTATCTAATAAATGGATAGAAAAAACCCAAAACCAACAAAACGCTGCCATCGTGACCTATCCAAAAAAATCAGACAGCTGTTTCCCCTACAACTGCCAAGAGGTCAGAATCCATGTCCCAAACTTCCTCTGGGAGGTATTGGAAATCCTTCACTGCTTTTTGTAGAATATTTTCTTTTTTTTTTTTTTAAATTTTCCTCTTGGAAAAAGAATAATGGGTTGGTTCACACCAGTATATCAAATTGTCTGTTGTTCTTGATACTAGTTTTAGCACTCTCATTTTAACTCTTCAACTAGTAAAAACTGTTGCATACTGGTGGCAACTGATCTTACATGGTCCCAACACACACCTTACAGTAAGTCAGAGTAATAAAAGATTGCTTTACCATCTCAGCTGTTCATGGAGAAAAGGCTAGCCAAGTACACATCTGAATAGATATTCAGGCACAGACTCATGCAGAAACTCATTAGAACTTCTCTACTCATCATAAGAATTCCGATTAAGCTGGAAAACATAAAACGCTTCAGGCCAAACAAGCAAGTGTGTCATTGTATATAGATCTCTTTTATGTAATTCTTGTAAATCATCTTCCAGAAGATGGCTTTAAATGCTAAAGCATAATTAGGATAATTACTGCTTTGCAAGTAGCAGGAAGTTGTATCCAGTAGGGACAAACGAGCCAGTTTGAAGAGATGGGGGAGGAATATGAAAGAAAACACATCATCCCAAACTCTTGTGCTGAAAAGATTCAGAATTAATTTCAGACTATTTAAAGAGTTTGCTTCATCTTGGAAATATTTCATTTTAGTGACAATATTCCCTACGGGGCTAACAGATTCTTTTAAAAATATGCTTGGCTGCCAGAGAGTCCTGTTAGATATCTTAAAAATTGAAGCATTCAGAATAAGAAAATTGGGAAAAGAGCTGCAATTCAGTGAGACCCTCTGACAAGAGCAGGGTGGAGGGAAATGCAGGGAAATCACTGGAAGCAGGACAGTATCACAGAATAGTGAATTTGCTTCTTATGTTAGTGAGATTTCTAGTAAATACCAGACAACGTCAAGCCACACCATACTTGGATACTTTGGAATGATACAGAATGTAACTGTTGTATACCTTTGCATGAAATTAAAGCTTCCTGCAAGTTTAAAAACAAAACCAAACAAAACCTGACAAGGACACCCCACCCCCAGACCACTCAAACATTATGCCAGGGAAGCACATATGGATATGAAATCACTTAGTGCTCACTGCCCAGCACTCACTCAGCCCCTTTCTGGGCTTTGATCCTGGGATCATGTTCCCTACAGCTTTATGAATTTTTTTGTTGAATTTCAAGATTAATACAAAGTAGCAAACAGGGGGGTAGGAATACAGGGACTGCACTCCAGGGGAACATAAGCATGCTTCAACTCAGCTAGACAGGGGGGTTTGACAAAACTCAGATATATTCTGCAGCTCATTTTATGAACTAGGTTATCAGAATCTTTCTGGATTCTTTAATAGCTGCATCAGTGCTAATTTTATGCTAATCTCTTACTGTGCACATCCACAATCATTAAGACTTCTGAAGATTGGATATTACATACAATAGCTGATCATTTATTAAATAGAGAGTTAATGGAAAATATCTGATAAATTTAAACATTAACTTTGTATTTGCTTCCTGTACAGCTGTACACAATAAGAAGCTATCTGGCTAGCATTAATGTACTCTATTTTTTGCATGATTGCTTTTCTTAACTAATACATCACAACAAAAGCAGCCCTTTTTAGAGAACACAAGGTTATTCAGATGAGGAGTCATGTTTGTAATATATAAATGGGAATAAAGGCAAACCTGCTACATAATCTGAAAGACAAAAATAGATTCCTGTCTTTGATTTACCTGAAACTCATTAAACCTCAGTTTAACTAGTTTAATTTCCACAGATTAATCCCATCTTCTGAGATAATTTTTCAAGCTGCTGCCCATAACAAAGCTCCCCTGCTGATAAAACCGAAAAACCTGCTGGTTTTTTTGCTGTACTGATCAACTTTTCTCTTATTGCCAAAGATAAATATCCCAAAGCAATCAAAACATCACTGCATAAAATTCTGGATGTGCATAATTTGTTCTCTAATTTGAGTAAATGCAGCCTTCAAAGATTACATACTCATGTTTTCGTGGTAGTTAGTTCTTTAAAAGTAGCCTTTAAGATTCCACAGTACCAGTATATATCTGCTTTTCTTGGAAATGAAAACACAGCTCTGCTGTAATTTTCTCTACATTCACCTTTGCTTAGAAATCTGTGCTCTGGAAGTAAATAAAATAATTACATTGAAAAATATTGTTTTGCAACTTGTGTAATTCTGTTCGTGCACCAGGGACCCCAGGGACCACTTTCATTTAGTTTTATCCCTCATGGTTCAAGGCACAGGGCTCTCCTTTCACTGTTGACTGCTCAACCAATTCTGCCCCTGAACCAAACCCAACAGTGTTTATGAATGTTATTTAGCTGGAAATCTTAGTGTAGGATGCATTGCAGTAAATCTCTCAGTACAAAAATGAGAGCATGATCTGTTACAAGTTTCCAACCACAGCCAAGTTTTACTTCTATGGTTACACCTAACAGGCAGTCTGGAAAGTTTGGATCTTGCTGCCACACAGAGTTCCTCAGCCCAGCTCCTGGCCTGGCGCTGGTTACGTTCCCACCACTGAGTATTTGGATAGGCAGCATATCACTAAGTCTCCCCTGCATCTTACTGGCAGCTCTGAAAGGGTTACATCACCTTGTGAGGTTGCTCCTGCTGTGTGGGGATCCTCACTGACCATGCCTCACGCACTGCAAGCCTCCTTCTGTTGGCTAGGGTAGATTTGCTTAACAAGTGCCCCAAGACTACAGGGGAGAGTAGCTCCTGTTCCCTCCTGGCCTTGCACAGACATGAAGCATGACAGACAGCAGTTCCCTAACGTACTGCAAATCACTAAGAATTGTGCAGTTCTCCTCTGGGAGGACTCTAAAGAATAAAGGTTTCTACCAATGTGTGAGATGAGCAGTCATGACTTGTAAAGCTTGACTACACTACTCCATGTGCTCCCGTTTCTTCCTGTTTATGAGATTCCTCATTACTACTGGGGGGGGGGAGAATTAATTTTAGCATTTTCAGCTTCTTCCCTTTTCCTCATAGTTCAACTTCCTTACCTTTTACTAGGTTCGTGTATGTTAAAGGAAAAAGGAAGGTGCTAAAAAACTATAAGGATAATTGTCTCCCACAGATTTGTAAGATACAGGTTCAGCAGAACATGTTATACCTCAGCTACTATCTCAGTGGGGAGTGTTTAAACTTATCCTAATTTATATTAAAATGTAAAGGCAACTTTTTTCTACTCTTTTTAGAATGAAGTAAGAAAACTATGTTAATGCAACAATAAAACCACATGTTTAAAGCATCAGAAGCTCAGGGTGTAAACACCAATAGTAATCTTAGCTTTCCATGCTGTTCCTGTATTATATTCCCTACCATCCATTTTTGCCATTACTTCTAGTTTAGTTTATTACTATTTTTACAATAAAAAATAAAATAAATTCTAAACATGGTACAAACCAGCACAGAGCCACTGTGAATATTTGTGGATATTTACAGTAATTTGTAAATACCACTTAAGTATTGTTCCATGCAGAAAAATACTGGTTTATGACCAGCCATATATGGTCTCATACCAGTTGCCCCTCAAAAATGTCCAGATGTAACCAGCTAACAAGGTGATCTCTCCCTGCCCCTAACTGCTCCCCAACCTCCTTCCCCCATTCACTAATTGCTAGGCCTCAAAAGAAAACTAAACCAGGGAAGGGAATTCAGTTTCTCCCAGTCCCATCAATACCACATTTTCCAGACCCACAGGGCCCTCAGTTACTCTGATCTGCTGCTTCAACCCCAAATGACACTGTAAGAATGTCACCTCAATGTCACTAAAAGCATGAACAGAGAAGACAGGGCTTTACAGGTGATCCTAGAGAGTCAAAGCAGCTAGTAGCTACTGAGACTGGTAGGAGAGACCTAGTATACATGCCCAGAATCATCTGGTGTAATGACAGCTATCCGTAACAGCCTCCCTCTGCCCAAGCCTCCAAAGCAGAGGAGTGAAAGTTCTATCTATAGGAGGGGAGAATTGTTGGACAAAAACCTATTTGCATATCATCCTTCTTCAGTGTCAAACCTCCCTTCTCCACCGCACTGGCCTAACAGTGTACGGACTGATACCGCCAACATGATTTCAGACTTCTGCATTTAAGGTACCATGTGCCACAGCCATCAACACTGCCATGAAGAAGCTGCACCCCTTCAAACTCCAAAGGCCAGGAGTGACTGGCATGCTTGTGAGGACAGTGCTTTGCTCCATTTTTTAATAAATGTGTCAGCTTCTGAACATTCACAGTCCTGGGCTGATAATACTGTATTGTTGGTTGTGTACTCATGGCTCAGCTGGCTGCAGCCAGCTGATAGATGAGTGATGAGAAAGAACCCAGAATTATTTCCTTAGGAGCTGGAGGCAGTTATTCAGTGAGCATGCCTTTATATTTGCCCCTTGTATTTTAAGGGCCTAAAATAACCAAGTGTCTAGAAAGTTGACTTAAAGTTTCGAACTTGTCCTGTGATAAGTCTTTTCCAGGGCAAAGGATGGTCACTTGTATCTGGAAAAGATTAACCCTTAAGAATGAAAAAATTCAAACCAATTTGCACTTGTTAAGCTAGGCCACAGACTGTGTTACATGTTAATGTACAGGCAGCTGATAGACAGGTGAGGAGAAAGAGCCCAGCATGAGCTTTCTTGACTGTTACTCTTTATTGGAACTGAGGTTCACCTCTTTTCCTGCATAGTAGGCCTATGTAGAGAGAAAAACAAATAGAGATTCCTTTGAAAAAAAAACCAACTAAATTCTTTAATCTCCCTTAGATCAGGCAATTTACAGATGATTGTTTCTTCACAGCCTGAATTCCTAGATGGATTTTCCACTGGGCATTATATAAGCTTTCTCTCTTTTAATAGATGATACATAATATTTTGTACGAAGGTTGCATACATATAGAGACATTATGCACTCACTAAGGTACACTACAGTCCTATCTTCAAATGTTTTGGTATAATCAAGTACTTCATCACCCTCCCAGCTCCTCAGTGACACTCCCACTGTTCCCTGTTGTTGCTTTTCCACCTCCCTTTCATGACATCTGTTCCTTCCTCACAGGCACCTTTTCTGAATTATATACTGTCTGAAGTGTTCACTCTGTCCTAAAACACCAGTCTTGTTCTGGTTTGATAGTACTCAGAATTATTTCTTTTGGGAGTTGGAGACAATTATTCAGTGAGCCTACCTTTGCATTTGCCCCTTGCATTTTAAGGGCCTAGAATAAAATAGTCAAGGGTATAGAGAATTAAGTTTTGAACTTGTCCTGTGATAAATCTTTTCCAATGTGATAGATGGCCATTTGTATCTGGAAAAGATTAACCCTTAAGAAAACAAAAATGCAAAACAATTAGCATATCTTAAACTAGGGCACATACTATGTTGCATTTTAATGAATGCCAAACTAAAAGTTTCAGATAAAAGTAAGAAAGTCTGCACCAAAATTCTGTAAAAGAATATTTTCTTGCCAATATACAGACACATGAGAACCTTTACACAGATAAATGGTTATTTATAGGCACAAATATTTAAAGGTTCAGGATATAACAAATGGAGCATAACAAACTCAATGAAATTTTATTTAAATATTGCAGCAATGCAGAAGTCTTTGTTAGCTTAAAGTTTACCCATTTTCTACTTGCAGGAAGCTTTTCAGTTTGCCCAAGCCTCAGGTTTTAGAATTTCTAATACATGAGCAACACAGATCAAATGAACTTTGACAAAAAATCTCCTTATTACTGGCCGCTGGTAAGTCCGTCTCAAGTGTTCATTGTATTTTACTCTCTTCTGTAAACAAATTTAAGTCTATATTTCTATTTGAAGATAAATAGATTCCCCTAGAAAAGTGCAATGGAAGAACATACCCATGAGCAGCAAAATACACAGCAATAAAACTTTTCAAAAGAGGGCTTGAAAATAATAATAAAATTAAGAGCAAAATAAAATGAGCAGAGAAAAGCACAGAATATTTTTAAAGGCTGCCTAAAGACAATTGAACTGCTAAGGCACAGAAGAAGAGAGGCAAGATTACTGTGGGTTTAATTTGAATCGAACCCATAGTAAACTAAAAATCTTGCTGCATTCTCCCAGCAGTTCTAGCTTCTGATCCTGTCTGACTTCACCAATACAAGCTGAGCATTGGCACAGAAGTGGTGAACAGTAATGCTGAGCCTGCCCTTAGCGCATTTGGAAAGTGATGTGGGAACAACCCAAAGAAGACTTCATGGATCACATTTATGATCAGAAAGTATTTGCTTAGTCCCAGGTTAACAATGACCCCTTCACCTAAAGCACTTTGGCAAAAGTTTCACTTTTTAACAAAGAAGTTACTAGGCTGCTTTCTATTTAGAGAAAGCATTTGCTCAACAATGGTTGAGAGCAGTTAGGTCTGAACAGCAGTCAGCCACCACAGTACATAGTCAGCAAAGGCAGGACATGGTAAAGCTGGTACCAAAAAAAAAAACAAACCTACCCCAAACTGAGTACTACATACAATGGGGTGTAAAAAAAGACCCAAAAAACCCCCACACAACAACAAAACCCACAGATTACATATTTCGAGTCAGAAAGTAAAGATGACAAGTGACAGATAAGAATATGTAACTTATCTGAGGTTTGAATGAAGGGTCCAATAAAAAGAAGTCTTCAGGAGAATCTCACTAAATTAAGCTATGCTGAAATAGTCAAGGTTTGCTAGAAAGAGAAGTCATAGCCTTAGAATAAAGTTTAGTGAAGATGGAAAATACTGTAACGTTCAAAATTCAATAAGGAATCCAAAGCTCTACAGAAAGAGATACTTTTACATGGGTAGCAACACCAAAAAGTACCCACTAAGAACCTGGTTTCAGATAATTCCTCCTTAGCACATACTTTGCCTGCTATTTTTATTCCTCTGAAACACCGGTTCATCTTTATAAGGTAGCATTTGCTTTATTTTTCCAGTTTTAACATCCAGGATGGCAGGTCACCATACAAACCTTTTTATTTAATGAATACTATACCTCCTGGAAATTTCAGCATATTAGTTTGATCACTATATATAGAAACCTGCCTTGTCAGTCACAGCAATTGAACAAAAGCTCTTTAAACCTTTACATCTTCATTAAAATAATGTGTGGAAATGACTAATTAGTCCCAAAAAACAGTTCAGAAAAATCACTCCACTGATTGCATAATACTTTCATATATGAGAGTGACTAATATGGTCATTTTTCTAGAAAACCAGTGTCTGGAATTGACAGCCAGACAATATTTTATCTGTCTGTCCTGGTTTCAACTGCAATAGTTAATTTTCTTTCTAGGAACTGATACAGTGCTGTGTTTTGGATTTAATATGAAAAGAATGTTGATAGCACACTGACATTTGGTGGTTGTGAGCACTGTTTACAATTAAGACACGGACTTTCCAGCTTCCCAAGCTCTGCCAGCAGGGAGACACGAGCCTTCCCAGGAGGCTTACAAGAAGCTGGGGAAGCACAGCTAGGACAGCTGACCTGAACTGGCCAAAGGGATATTCATTCCATATAACATATCACCCTCCATATAGTAGCTAGGTGGAATGGGTCAGGAAGTGCCATTGCTTCGGAACTAGCTGGATATTGGTCAGTGGCTGGTGAACAATCGTGCTGTCTATCGCTTCTTTTGTCTATTTTTATCATCATTGTTATTCCTCGTTCTCTTTTTGGTCCTATTAAACTAGTTTTATCTCAAACCCATGAGGTTTACTATTTTTTGATTCTCTTTCCCATCCCACTGGCAGGGGGGTTGTGAGAAGACAGCTGTGGGGTTTGGTTGTCTGCAGGTTAAGCCACACCTCTAACATACTAGATTAGGACAAATTGACAGCACTCAAGGAAAAAAACAAAGCAAGGTCCAAACTCACAATACCAGAAATTATTGTAAGCAACAAGGAAATGATGTGATCTTTAGACATGAAAAGAGAGGAGAATGAACTGGAATACGCATATACAATTCAGGCAGGTTCTGCTGGAAGAGGCTGCTTGCCCCCTTTTCAGAGTGATGCTGCCCTACAGATGAGTGCAGAACTCAGCAACTACAGTCATTGGCATGGAAAAGTCTGACTGAACTGCTGTATCAGATTCAGGGGCACAGAGCACAAAACCACCGTCAGCAAATAAAGCTGACTGGAATTCAGGAACCACTGAAAGAAATGAAAGGAAATATTTTTTTTCCCCAACAAAGTAAAAAAAAAACAAACAGTGGCACGTTCCCTGTGCATAAACCATGGTTTATAGTCTTGCCAACTACTTTGTAAAGGAAAAAAAGGATCCGCTAAGACTTGAAGAAGGACAAAGAAGGAAAAAGGGAAATTCAGTGAGACTCCCCTGAGGCTGAAAAAACATTGAGATATCATAGTAAAAAACCTGAAGAGAAATATTTTGTCCTGTCAGTGCAACCATTCATGTTTAAAATCCCTGTAGACTGACATTTCAAAAAATTAACTATTATTTAGAATTCTATTATTTCAGTTTGCAAGGGTCAACAGCAGTAATTCAGCCAGCTCAGCTCCCTTCTCACCCACACTCCCCAGTATGGTACTCTCCATGCTGCATAAGGAGAAACTCTTCTACCTCTCCATGCCTTAGTCACGGCTGCAGCCACGTCTAGCCCAGACAGCAGACCTCATTCACTGCACCTACAGCACCTGAGGTCAAACTCTGGACTTCAGGACACTTCTCACTACAGTTCACGATAGCTGAATATGATCCAAAGTTCCCAAATATATTAAATGGGATCACTGTTTTTGAGACTAATCTGCTTAAAATAAGAGATGGAGAACAGCCAAAGATTTTTTTTCCTTCTTTTAAGCAAAGAAAAAGCCAACAACTTATTTCACTTTTACCTCACCCCACAGCTGCCAAGTAAATTTAATAAGTCTTTGTTTTATGAAGAATCCTAAAAACAGTCCACAAGCAATTTTATATAGCCAAAAGCTACTAAACAAATATACCTTCACTATAACACACAACTGCTTTTTTGGTCCTATAGAACTCCAATTTTTCTTTTTTTTTTTGGTATGTATATTAACATGCCACATGTCCCCAAATTGGAAGGGTGCTGAGAAAATTACCAAGTGTATCCAAAATATTTCCCAGTAGCCCCTCTTTCATACATATCTGTATAACAACTTCCAGCTTATTTACAATACTGACTTCTCTTCCAGTCCAAAATTCTCCTTCCTCTTCCTTCAGGTCCCTTTCTGTGAGCCTCCGATTTTCTCCAGGCTGTACTCCTAATCACAACACATTCTTCTTTCCCCCAAAAAACAATGCCTGGACCTACATGCCCAGTTCATCCACATCTGCTTTCTCTGCTATTATGTGTGGCTGTGGGCATTCCTGGCAGGAAAGAACTGACCAGCTTGACATCTTTTTCTATAAATGTTTTTGCCCTTCAGCTCTGACATCTTCCTAACTAAAATACTCTAATTCCCTGCCCTGGCAGACTGATATGCTTGTAATCCTAGACTTCTTTATGCTATTTTTGTCTTTTTTCTTTTGAAACCTTTTATCTTGCTTTTGTAACCTTTTCTCCCTCTTTTATCTGTGCATCTAATGATTTCTTCAGAGAATATATGCGAAATAAGCTGATTTTTCCTTTGTTGCTTTCCACCTCTTCTCTGTCATGGAGATAACTTTTTCATCACTCTTCACACTTAATCCACATTTTGCTCCAGTAGCTTCCCTCCTCGTACCATTTTCCCCCCATATGTCATACCTGTCCTGCTCTTTTGTCTTCTAACACACCCAGCTCTTCCTGGAAGTGTAACGATTCCTAGCGAAAAGCTTAATCGTGGTCAATAAATATTGCAGCCTCCTATTTCACCCTCAGACCTGGCTTAAAAGCAGTTATGGTACACTGTTCGATATCTTTCCCTCCTCTGGCCTGTTTCCTCCTGATACCCTCTACCTCTCTAATTCTCTTCAGTATATTGTTCACAGGAACCTTATGGTTCAACCTTTGGATCCTTTTCTTCGTCCATGTCTAGTCTCTGAATAGTTACCTCTGCACTCAGGGCCCAATGACTCACAAACTACCCTGCTCCTGATCCTTTCAAGCAACAAGAGGGAAAAATCTATCCTCCTCATGTCTCAAGTGACAAAAATCTAACCATCTAAAAACTCTTCCTGAGTCAAGTCACATACAAATTCCTTACCTGCTAATCTAAAAATTTGGGCTTGGACTCCCCTTTGCATGACTTCTCTTACTGGGGATTCATGCCCCTGCAAGTAATTTGGCTTGGTTTTTTTCTGTGATCATTCTAACTCTACTCTTTGCATTTACTACCTAGTTTTCCTTTTTTGATCACATCCAATTCCACATGAATATACACTTCAGGAAAACAGGTTCTGTTTACTTGAGACACTTCTGTGAGAGTATAAGAAATAGAAATATTCTGAAGCTGCCTACAGCAATATCAGCTGGTTTGTTAATTTCAGACTGTGCACATGTAATTCTGATTAATGTTACCAGGAATTTAACATGCATAAGAGCCACAGTCTGTTCAACTGTCATATGCCGTGGGAAAAAGTCTCCTTCTCCTCACAAACTTTGAGGAAAGCCTGATGGTATCCAAAAGGTATGCCTCATACCTAGTTCAGTGTACTCAGAAAACCGAATTACCACTGAAAGTTATTGCTATTCTTTAACATTTCCAATATAAAAAACCCCATCGTTAAAATCAATAAGGCAAGTAATGAAAGTTCATGCTTAGAAGTGTCTGGAGATACATATGTTTTACCTTTGTTAGATTTCATACATAGACAGCCAAAACCAAGACAATGCCTTAGGGTTCCATCTCTAAAAATTAAATTCAGGTAGTACGACAGCATCATTCTCACATTATAAAGTACAGTCATGGTGTAGTTATTCAACAGTTTAAATGCAAGTTTATTTTATTTATTCTTAAATAAGAGGTAATGGAAATAGCAAGAAGAATTATACAGACAATTTTACTTCTCACTTAGATATAAATTAAGTCATTCTAAGAGTATCTGTGTACGTCCAGTAGTTATAAAGCACCTCTCACTGTTATGTCTTAGCTTCAGACAGCAATTAAGTCTTCTTCAGTGTGCAACTATGCCAGCCCTAATTAAAGTCAATGGGAGCTTTTCCACATACTTAATGGTTGTTGGTCGAGGCCCAAAAGCAATTGTGTAAAGAGCATAGCACGTCACTTCACCATAAATTGACTCTTCCTTGGAAAGAAATATTGGAAATGCATTTCAAGCTTCTCATCCCATAACTATGTGCTGGAGCCAGATGCCCAAGTGACTACTCGAGCCTTCTGGTAAACACTGAAACGCTTCTGCAGAAGAGACCTAATCCTGCCCTTGCTGAAGGGTATGCTGAAACTTCCAAAGAGCAAGTCATACAGGCTCACGTCTGTCTTCCAGACACCACATTTAGCACAGAGAACACCAAGAAATACTGACTTGATCATATGTTACTACACATTAAATTAATAGCTTTTCCACAATAGTAGATTTCAAGATCTTGATAAGGCTTTTGCTTATGAAAACAGCCAGTAATTCACCTGAGCAGTTTTTAGGATCTACCTTTTAATGTTTGAGTTACAACTGCCCTCAACTTTTTCCTTTAGGTCAAATCCAATTAAGAGCCCAGTATCTTACCTGATTATAGATCAAAGAAAAATGAAAGAACAAACTAGGTCTGAAAACAACATTTCTGTTTCAATTTTCTAAAATACTATTATCAGAGTGTCTAGAAATTTAATTCAGCTCCCAAAGTTTTCCTTTTATGTGCAGAATTGCTTGACCAAAGCTTTCCGAGAAGTAAAGAGCAAGCATGAGAGCGTTTGTCCAGCATGGCACCACCATTGGCCAAAAGACACAGTGTGCAAGAGACAACAGGCTGGCAGGAACATTAACATCTCCAGCAATTCACAATGAGCATATCAGCAACTAACAGCTATTTCAGGAGATGAAATGAGGGAAACTGTGACTTAACTGTACCCATGAGATACTGCTAAAAGGCACAAGGCAAGAAAGCAGAAAACTGGCAAGCTACTGTCTGCCCAAGGAAGTTGTCTAAATTGACTGCACCAGCCACATCACTGTATTGCAAACTCAGCAACATGGATTGAGTTGAAATGCTTTTGTCTGTAATGGTCTGTGAATTTTAATGGATTGACAGGTGGTCAGATTGACTTAAGACATTAAATATCCTGTTTCTTCTTGAGAGAGTGAGAAGAAAAGATAACTTCTGTTTCTTACTCTTCCCAGTGTAATTGTGCAATCAGCATCAAAAAAGTACTGTAAAAACAAAAAATTCATTCACATGAACATTCCCAAATAAACCTAATTGCATCCAAGGCTTCTAAACAAAACAGTAGCTGATTTTTCCATCTTTGGTCCTGAGATGATCTGTCCAAATTGCCATCACCTCTGTTCTACCATGGGAGTTCCAGTTGCCATCGACAAATTTCTCAATTGTTTCATAACTAAGGCCAAGAGAACATTCAATAGTTTGCATAGCTGTCCCATTTAGGTCTTCCCAGTGCTACTGCTACTCACCTTACAAGAGTCTAAAATCAGAAAGACCACTAGCTGTTTAAATCTGACCTTCATTTAATTCGATTATGAGCCTAATAACCAAAATAGCTGCTTTTCAATTAAACTACATATTTTTTTGAGTAACATAATGGCTCTTCTGCTGCAATCTACAAGGATCACTTTGTCATGGACTTCAGTAGTGTACAAAGCCTAGGATTTTCTTTTTAATTATAACATCCTTCCATTAATTTCAACTCAAAAGTTTGAGTAAAGGGTCATCCCTAAGAATTAAAAAGTATTGACAGTAGCCTACTCACTCTAGAAGTCTGGCAACTTTCCCAAGCATATGCTTACAAATCAACACTACTAGAACCCACAAAATTAACTAAGTCTGCCAATATCTTCTTTCAATAATTAATCAGATCCATAATATTAAAAAAAAAGCAAAACCCCATATCTACCTCTTTCAGATGTGAACCTTTTTTTTGTCCTTCATTAAGGTACCCTTTCTGTGTATAGTTTTCCTGCCTACAACAAATTTAAACACATTAAGTTACCTCCTGAGAAAGTTGCAATAAAGTGTGCTGGCTTGGCTCATCAGATCTGTCACTGCAGGTCTTCAAATAGGTCTGTGTTTCTCCACTGCTCCGTTGAACATTTTACAGACATTGAAAACAAAAGTGGATATGCATGCAGAAACTGCTTGCTGCTGTACGATACAGAAGCCCCCTTAAAATTTACCACAACTGACTAGAGCTGAGGAAGATTGTTTGTGTCATTTTTAGTTGGGTTGACTTTTTTTTTGTGTGTGGTGGGGGTTTAAAACAAAAAACCCACAAAGCCCAGACTGTAGCAGTTACTCCAAGCTCAGCCCATAAAACATAGCCACCCAGCCAAGCACTGTAAAGGGAACAGCTGAACTTTGCATTGTGAGACAGG
>VZTU01013022.1:0-32945 GCA_013400835.1 Zapornia atra
TGGTGTTCCTTGGGTGCTGCACTGTGAGCAGTACCTTTCATAGAATCATAGAATCATAGAATGGTCTGGGTTGGAAGGGACCCCAAGGATCAGAGAGCTCCAACCCCCCTGCCACAGGCAGGGCAACCAACCTCAGGCCTGGAGCTACACCAGGTTGCCCAGGGCCCCATCCAACCTGGCCTTGAACACTGCCAGGGACGGGGCATCCACTACTTCTCTGGGCAGCCTGTTCCAGCCCCTCACCACTCTCTCTGGAAAAAAACTTCCCCCTCATATCTAATCTAACCCTTCCTTCCTTTAGCTTTAATCCATTCCCCTTGTCCTGCCATTGTCTGTCCTTTTAAAAAGTTGAATCCCCTCCTGTTTCTCTGCTCCCTTCAGGGACTGGCAGGCTGCAATGAGGTCCCCCCCACAGCCTTCTCTTCTCCAGGCTGAACCAGCCCAGCTCCCTCAGCCTCTCTTTGTAGCTGAACTGTATCCTGCTGATATAGCCAGCAGTGCTGCCAGGGTCACTGGGACAAGCCAGCTAAAATCACTTGGCTATCTGAGGTCCTGAAGAGAGGCCAGAGATAGGTGCAGCCTCTTCTCCCCAGCAAGACCTCTAAACACTTTCTCCAGAAGTGGAGTTGGTGCCCTCAGCTTGGAAGGTTTCTGTGGCTGTGACACTGTTTAGATCCCCTTACACCAGCATGCCCTCAGGAGGCAGAGTGTGAGGAGGGAAGAGTCTGGAAAAATGGGAACTGAAACCCTCTTGCCTTATTCCAGACACTGTCAAAATAATTTCCAAGCCACCCAGAACAGCCTGAATACTGCACAGGTCTAACTTCTAAAGAGGAAACTCAGCTAGTGAATCACTCCAGGAGGGTTGGACTGAGGCAGCAGAGTTGGAAACTTCATCCCTTCATGAAAACCACAGGAGACCAGGGGATGGCCTGGACTGGCTGGATTAGAAATACAAGGGTGTTAGAGAACACAGCAAGAGACCTAATGCAGCTTTTGGTGACCTGCCTGAACAAACAGCTATGACAGAGAGCTGAGAAATAGGATATTTGTGCTTGTGTGAGAACCAGCCCAGTGGAATGGTTATTATCTGCTGGATTGGACAGAGCATGGGGGAAAAGTCAGGATGGATCTTTTCTAGCTGGAGAATGTGACCTGTCCAAAAATGATTGATTGTTTCTCAGGACTTGCTGAATTTTCCAGGTTCTCCAACATGACTTCAGCTGCAGTAGTGGAGAAGACAAAAAGGCTCTTGCAGCAAATGTCTGTTCACTCTGGAGTCCTAAAGCAGGTCGTATCAGACACAAGGCTTTGTTTTTCTTGTGGGGTGTTTTGAGGCATCTGCAAGCACCTTGTTACATCCAGGTCCTATTCTGCTTGGGGAGAATGTTTTCTGCAGTGAAGACAATCAAAGGTTTCCTTCCTGAATTCTCATACTCCCATCCCCTCCTCTTGGCAAAGCAATCAGTACCTCTAGCAATGGATTCAGCTTTGCAGATGAGCTGTGGGAAGAGAGCTGGGGCCCAAACATCTCACCCTGCCAGGTCCTTGCTGGCTGTACTCCTTAAGTCTACAAAAGAAAGGAGATCAACATAAAACATCTGAAAACCAGAACTTGGAACAGTCAGTTTCTCCTGAGCACTAAAGTCCCAAGAGTTTCTTTTCCAAAC
Organism: Zapornia atra; assembly: GCA_013400835.1. NCBI lineage: Eukaryota > Metazoa > Chordata > Aves > Gruiformes > Rallidae > Zapornia > Zapornia atra. Next base: position 1,671 of record VZTU01013022.1, read on the forward strand.
AAGATGGGGCAGTGTGGGGAAGAGCCAGAAGCCTTCAGTTCCATTTTATTAGTGCTTTAGCAAGAATCACCCATTAGCTCATTCTCATCTTGCTGCTTCACTTAATGGATTTCAGATACACTCTCATGTCTACCCTGAGACTAATGCTGACCCCTTCTGAACCCTACCCTGTCCTCCAGAGCCTCTCCTTGCAGCTAGGAAAAGAGAGATGTCTTCAAACAATCTTGGAAGAACTGAAGGATCCAAGTGCATTTAAATGCTGGTAGGGAAATGTTGTTAAAGGGCACAGTACACCCAGATGGGGGTCACACCACCATGTGTAGAGCTGCTCATTCTTCTGCTGCATTGATGCTTTATTCCAGTCTTTTGTTTAACTAAAAGTTCAGGGTCCTTCCCTTTTCATGAAGGGGCTGTGGTATTTATTCTGAACATTCAAGCTCCCTGCTCAGGGGACAGTTAATGAGCACATAGTAAACAAAAAAAGATAATTCTCTGAAATCTTGGCAACCCCCAAACTCAGAGTTCCTCCCTCCACGGGGATGAGACATTAGCTAGTGTATCAAGCAATTACATAGGGTATTTTTTTCTGCAGAGCTGTGACATCATGCCTGGCAGCTCCCCAAGGCACCAGATCCAATTACCTGAGTCACCAGCAAAGGGAAATTGCCAAGGGGCTGTCACTGAATTCAGCTCCGGTGAATGCAAGAGCAGAAAAAGCCAAGTGAAATGGCTGACAGCAGACAGGGGGAGGGAGAGGGGAGGAAAGGAGCAGCAGCTCCTCATCACAGCAGTGGAAGGAGAATTGGATAAGGAAAGGGTGAAAGAAATCCAGGGAGAAGCAGCTAAGAAAGAGCTGTAGGGAAAACTCTGTGCAGGGAATTTCCAAGTATTCCCTCTGTTCCACGCAGGAGATAGGAGGCCACTAGCCTGACACAGGTCAAGTGCTTTTGGAGGGGTGGTTTTTTTTGGTATGCAATTTAAAAATTAATCTTCACTGTCGATGGAACTGATGCCCTTTTCTTTTGTGACCCCATCTGGAACCTCCTTTTCTCATTTGCTGCGTTTTCCAGCTCTCTGCTAAAGCTGTTTTCAAGGACTGAGGAGCAGACCTCCTCGGCGCTCGCAGTTCCCTGCCCTGGGTTGTGTTCCCTTTGCAGCTGCAATATCTTCCTTGCCTGGAGGAGTTTGCAAGGAGTACAAGGTTCCTCTGAAGCTGGCACGTGGAGCCTTGTTTTCATAACCAGGCCTCTGGAGGCTTCTGTTAATTACTTCACCAGAAATCTTACATAGAGCAGCAAAATGAAATTCCCCCCAACACGGGGAGGAAGCACAGGCTTCTGTTGCCTAAGGAGCCGGCACTGAAGTGGTGACTTACACACAGAAATACACCAACTGCTATCAAATCCCTGACATAAATAGGTTCCCTATACAGGCCCCATTAGATATGAGGGGGAAGTTTTTTCCAGAGAGAGTGGTGAGGGGCTGGAACAGGCTGCCCAGAGAAGTAGTGGATGCCCCGTCCCTGGCAGTGTTCAAGGCCAGGTTGGATGGGGCCCTGGGCAACCTTGTGTAGCTCCAGGCCTGGAGGTTGGTGTCCCTGCCTGTGGCAGGGGGGTTGGAGCTCTATGATCCATGGGGTCCCTTCCAACCCAGACCATTCTATGATTTGCAAAACAGGAGGTACTCACAGGGAGAAATTCACCTGTGTGCAGCACGAGCAGCTGCAGTGGCAGAGGGAGGGTTTGTGTGCTGGGCAGAGAAGGAGACAGGAACACAAACGCCTGCAGATACACCAGGTAAGAGGAAGAAAGAGAGTCCATAAACCACAGGAATAGGCACTGCTCACAAGCCCAGATTGAAGTACTGTGCGCACACAAAAGCTATTAAGATGTAGATGTAGCCTCATTAATCTGGGCTGTTTTACAAACCTTATTCCCTAGCTTTCATAGGGGATTTAGGTGATAAATGAGGCCATTTTGAAACCTGGCAAAATGCCGCCTTCCTCAGAGCATACTACAGAATAAAATTCTTATATAATGTGTCAAGCACAAGGGGGAGGGGGCATCTCTGGGAAGGAACACATGTCTGGGCGTGTGTTTGCATGTAAGCTATTAGCTTTATCTCCACTGCAGTGCGTTGGTGAGAGGGTTCTGTGTGTCCGTGCTGTGGGGGAGTATGGCTGTAATGCTGAGGCTGTGTGAGCTGGTTCCCCCATCAGACAGGAAGAGAAGGGACCCTTGCATGTGCATCTCATACCTGCCCCTGTCCCCAGGTTGGAAAACTCGCAATGGCTGACCTTCAGGGTCTATTACAAAGGTTATGGGTTCAGCAGGAATAAGGGCCTTAATTTATCATGGGTGGGTTAGGGAGTTGTCTAGCAATAAAGATACCTTGTCAGCATAGTGACCTTTGCTTTGTGCTTGTGAACTTCTACTACCGGTACCCTAGAGGTTTAGGAGAAGTGAAGGATATGAGCAGGTACTTGGGTATGTTTATGATACTGCTATTTTGCTCAGTAGTTGTGGAGCCACGTGCTAAAACATCTAAATCTTCCTTTCCCTTCCTGCATTAGTTCCAGAATTCTGGACACTCAGGAACTAAGCGATTAGTCCTTATCAAGATTGCCTCTGGCAGTGCAGACCCCCAAGCAGCTTTGAGCAGGTGCTGCTGACAAACAGAATCTTCCCTAAGCAAGTGATGATGCTTCTCCTGTATGCTTACACCCTTCTCCCTAAATTGCACTGTAGCCCCTGTCACCTCTGTGTCTTCACAACACCCCGTTTGGGTAGGGAACTGCACATAACTTGAGTGGCCTGTGTGCTGACTGGTCACCAGTACAGGCAGGCTGACTGGTCATCTGGCTGCTACCAGCGTGTACCGTAGTTGGGTTCTGCCCCCATCCCCCTCTGGGGAGACATTCGTTCGGGCTGCAGTTCTTTATCCAGCCATTCATTTTCATGAAACTTACTGCCTGAGTTTTTTCTCACAGTTCTGGAAATTTGACTGCAACTCACTGCAGTGTTGAAGAGGTAACAAGGGGGAGAGGTGTGTAGGCAACACACGTAAGCTTTCGTTCCTTGGGAAGGTACTCTAAAGAAGAACATTTACTTGTCTCACCAAGCAGAATTTACCTGGCTTATGGCTGAAGTTAAGCAAGATTCAGAGCTGAAACACCAGCAGTCTTCAAGTCTGACATCTCCCTGCAGAGTTAAAAAAAAGAGATGGCATTATCCTATTGGAAAGCTATTGCCAAGGAATTATGGCAGGGGAGAAGGTTGATTTATTTCTTTAAGACTACCTCCCCCCACCCCAGTTTCAGATAATCACTTCCATGTCTGAAATAGCTGACCTATATAGTGCCACGTCTGTCTTTCCCCAGTTCTCTCTGGGTCTGCTTTCCTATTGGAGTTGTGGGGTGTATTTGCAGAACACAGAGGCACACCCAAGCTAGCTTGCCTTGGGTTAATTCAGGTTAACCCGCTGCTGCCGGAGAAATGTGATCCATAGGTAGCTGCCTCGGCAATCACCCTGTTCCCAGGAAATCCCTCTGCCTCTGCTGCAACCCGCCCTGCTGCGCTTCCCTTCTCCTCCTCCCATGTGCGCCGGGTTAAAGCCAGGCCTCTCGCGGTTCTCTCAGGCAGAAACATGTTTGCCTGCCACGGCGGCTCCAGCTCTGCAGCTGCCAGGGCAGAAGGCAGAGGGCTGCAGCAGGGTGAGCGTGTTGGGTGCACACCATCTTCCAGGCACGGAGCGACTGCGCGAGGCCGGCGCTCGCCGTCTGTGCGCGCGTGGAGCGAGGGCTCGGGGCACCGCTCCATCTGTGCGTGCCTGGGCTGAGGGCACGGGCCTCGCACCTGCCTGCTCGGGACTGCCTGGCATCGGGTCACATCGGCAGAGCCGTGGTGGGAACAGGAGGCTGCTCCCAGGCACATGGCCACATTCCCCTCTTTCCCCTTGTGCAAAATCTCTGGGTGAGACAGAGGCACGTGTTAAGGAGCAGCCCCGAAGGCAGTTCAAGTGCATAGGTCTGTGATGTGTTTATACGTGCTGTTTACAGGATGGACTTAGTGCCCAGGTACATCAGCAGCCTGCTACCAGGAGGGACTGCAATACAGTGCACAGCCCCTCTAACAGCGTGGCTTGGGTGCTGGGAGCAGCCCAGCTGTGGTGGCACTGAGCTTGACTCACAAGGATTCGCCATGTTTGCTTTGTCATGTATAGGTTTGGTTTTGAATCAGACTGTTCATCACATGTCTCCTCATTTGAATTCAGTGTCCCCTGTGGAATGGCATCTGGATCCTGAATAGGTCCTTGAGGTGTCACTACTGCGACAATAATGCCAATAATGATAATAGTAGCAAGGGGAGGATCACAAGTGCAGCACGAAGTACTTGCTTCTAGCCTTCAGATGGATCAATACTCTGACCTTCAAAGTCAAGGCATATTTATCTACTGAAGATCTTTTTAATACTTATTTGGAATTTTAATGGGCTTGTATACAGCCCTTCTGCAACTTCAGCAATTAGGTTTGTGGTATCAGGGTAACTGTGTGGCTCAGCAAGTAAAGGGATTCAGAACAGCCAAGCTTCGGAAAGCTTCACACTCTTTATAAAATGGCTGCTCTGCAGCACACATATCTTAGGAGGAATAAACGGTGATAGGTGGTTAGAGATCTGTCTGCAGTGACCTGAATGATTCATTGATAACACGGCTGTCTGTGAGCTGGTGCAGAGAATGCCATGCAGCTCAGCGTGCCTGCAAGCCTGCTGTCGGCTGGGGAGCACCACGCCATCCTCCCGTGCCCAAACCCTGCTTGCAAAAGCCCAGAGCATGGCTGTTTAGCCTGCTTTATCCCCCTGCTCTGGCCCAGGTGTCAGCCAGGCTGGTGGGTGTCACGGAAGCAGGACCTCATCTGGGATGCATTTCAGGCAGCTGGGCTGAGCTTCAGCTGGCCGTGACGGCGTGTCATGATCTGTGTCCCCCGAGTGCCTGATCTGCAGAGGATGCTGGTCTCTCCGCTCTGCTCCTGCAGCTCAGGCAGCTTCAGAGACTTGCACTTTACATTTTGGAGACAGGCACTGTAGTCCCGAGGGGGAGACAAAATGGCTGTCGTGGGTATTTGCATATATCCCTATTTATACGTGACGTTTTAGGCATGGATAATGTACAGTGCAATGCAACCTGTATGTGCGTAACCGGAGCCTGCTTTCAGCTCCAGTGCACTCGGGCTTTTCTTTACAGCAGGGCCGATCCCGGCTCTGGGCAGCATGCAGTGCATTCCATCAAGGAGTGAGATTTCACAGCCCAGCCCCCTGAGGTGGCCCTATTCTCCTGCCTCCTGTTGTTGCACAATGAGGGATGGGGTGTCTAACCGAGACTTCAGCTCTCATGTTGCTGGTGGGGGAGTGGAAACAGCAGCAGCGTCATGTCGAATGAGATGTACCCCATGACCTGGTCTGTCCAAAGCAGGAAGCTGTTCCCCAGGGGCCTCCTCCCATCCCTGTGTCCCTGGGCTGGCAGGGGGGCTTTTTTGTTATAGGCTTTGGACCCCCAAAGTGGAAGGATTTACCACATTGCATACACAGCCTGCTTCTTCCTTTTACAGGATGCAGACTATGTGCCAGGGGCTGGGTCTGCAGCGTTCCCAGGCAGACAGCGTACACGGCTGCATGTGTGGTGGTGGTGTGGGGGTGAGGGAATGGGGAGGGAGCGGAGGAGAGAGAAGAATCCCCTTTCTGCCATGTGAAATCTGTCCGACTTCCTCCTCCCTCCCTGTCTTCCCCCCTTCCCTCATATTTTGGTATCTCCACATCTGTGGAGAATTTCAGGCACCTGGGGCTCCCAGGAGATAGCGTCATTTTTGTGTTAAAGATGCTTATTGAGTTTGACAAACGATGATTTATGACAGGGCAACCCGCATGGGGCGCGGTGAGGAGGCTCAGCGCCTCGTCACAGACCGGGAATCTGCTTCATTCCCATCTCAGCTCCTCGCCTGCCTCTCATTGGAGCTCAGAGCAGATCAGACCCGACAGATGCTGGGAATGTATTGCTTAGCCAGAGACAGAGCATGAGAGAGAGCGTGACAGAAACAAAGAGAGCAGAGTGAGGAGCTGATCTCCAAGTGTCTCCCTTTAACCCATAACCACACCTCCAAGACCTTGTAGGACACGCAATAAATAAATTAGCTTGAACTGCCCTGGCAGCCTGGGTTTGAATCCGACTTCACTGAATTTTCTGCATGTCATGACAGTCTAAATTCAGTTTGCAGGCCCTGTTTGCTGTCCCTTGCCCCAGCTGAGGCCTGTATCTCCTGGATGCAGCTTAACGCAGATCTGTAGCAGTCCCTCCTTGCTACTGTCTCCTCTGGCCACTTCGCTTCTACTGTCCTCCAGCATCCTTGCTGTTCTGGTCCTGGAGCCCACACACAGCTCTGCCTCTACACTTCAGTCCTCACCACAGAGGCAGAGAAAGTTGAGCCAGGCCAGGTCTGGCAGGACTCAGGAACTGCAGCTTTGTGCTGCACCATGCAGCTGTGGCCACGCTGCCTCCAGACCCAGCTCAGCTCTCTGAGCAGCTTTGCCACTTCTGCAAAATGCAGAGCCCAGGCAGATAAACCTGCCCCGAGCAGAACCAGTGGGGTTGTTTCAGGACCACGCTGCTGGAGAGGTGAGGACTGGGAGCTGTGGTTCAAAGACACCTGAGAGATTCTGCACAAATCCTAATGGATCCAGCAGGGCCTGCTAAACCTGGCTTAGCACCAACCTGGCCAGACCTGGGCTCCCTTAGAGCCAAGCAGGTGTCATTCCACTGTGCTCTGAGCACAGTGAAGCTCTCTTAGTTCAAACGCTACAGAGATGCAGAGAGGCAGCTCATGTCTGGCAACACGCCCAAGCTAATAAACCCTCCCAAACCCAGAGAGCTGGGAAGCACAATGTGGAGACACTTGAGTGGTCCTGTTGGGAAGCAGCCCAGGTCCAGCAGGGTTGATGCTGAGCCAGAACTAATAATCCCTGCTGGACTCAGGCTGAGCTTGTGCAGAACGACTGGGTGTCCCTGCATCGCATTTCCAGCACATCCTGTGGGCCCCACGTTTAACAGGGCTTTCCGCTGCCTGAGGTATATCCCAGCCCCCTTATCTTGGGTCATGGAAACTCGACAGTCATGTCTCGGGGAGAGACGGCGCATGCACCAGTCGGTGACAGCAGTGTGTGAGAGGCAGGCGGGTGGGAAGGTCTGGAGGGAGACACTCCTCTTGCTGGCAGGGACCCCAGTGTGGTGAGGGGGAGGCTGGGCAGCACATGGCTGCTCCAGATGGAAGCCATTAACCGGGAATGTCTGTGATGTGGTCTGGAGCAGTGTAAACAAGAGCCATGAATTATCCAGCACCTTGTAAGCGGGGCTGGAAAGGAGCCTCTGCCATCCTTTCCTTCCCTCCCTCTTTTCCTATCTCCCTCCTTCCTTTCACCTCCTCTCCCTTGATTCCCCACATTGCTGTAGATGTTTCTTTATTTCCATGTGTGGTTAAGTAGGGCTGTGCTTTCTTCAGTCCTCCTGCTTTCAACCCATGCTGCTATGCCTGAGAGAAGGGGGAAGGAAAGAGCTGGAGAGGGGCTAAGGTCTCACTACCACCCCTGAGCTAAATCAGCCCTCGAGTGAGTGAACACAGCTTGCTGGTACATCCACCTCCCCAGACACTCCTGCTAGTGGCAGTGCCTTCCCAGTAGCCCTGCCAGTGACTCTGACTAATCCCACTGCCTCTGTTACTGTCCAGTGGGCTGACTTTGAGGAAGGGGAACATCATCAGCCTGCTGAAGGTCTGTTCCAGAGTCTAAAACATAGCTTACAACAGCGCTAGTGAAGTAGCCTTCTTCAGGCTCCAGGGTAGTGTCTTTCAGGCCGTCTCAACACAAAGATCAGTGGAAGGGGTTGGGGAGAGAGTGGTTGGGCAGAAATGTTCTTTACCTGGCAGGTTTTGTTGGGGTGGCTAAGCTGGCCATAGTGGATGCTTCTCCCTGTTAGCTGCCTCTTCTCCAGACAGAAAAATCAAACCTTGATGTTTTTATGCAAACTTTTAATCAAACTTTTATGTTTATACATCTCAGTGGTCCCAACTAGGAGCTCTAGAGACTATAAATACTAGAATCTCTTCACTCACTATTGAAATGTAGCTATTTCTGGCAAGGAAGAAGGAAGTTATTTAACAGAGCATAGCAACGCTATGCAACATTTGAAGGAGCAGGATGCTGCATCCAACCATCTATGATATGGAAAATTTAGGGAGCAAAATGAAATTGGTCAGATTGGAATACTAGTTAATACCATGGTTCTCCAGCAGAGCCATGTGTTAGTTCAGGGCCAGGAAAAGAATTTCAGTTTTGAAAACAGGATGAGTCTTCTAGCTATACCACGTACCCAACACTGCACTCACTGGGTTGTGGGATCCCTTTTCACCTCCTACTGAACTCTCAACCCCCATCCTGTAGCAGCTATTTAGCTCGGACTCCTCTGAGAAGGTGTCATCCAGTCAGACACCTCTGAGCCCTGATGGGAACGCTCTCCTGAGTTAGATAACTTCAGAGCAAACGCCACGAGTATCTGCATTTCTGATTCCACAAGAGCAACTTAGGAGTTTGGTCCATTTTAGCCAGCCAAATGCAGAGTGTCTCCGTGGGGGAAAGACCTCCAATGCTTCTGAATAAAGGCCTTGTAATCCCCCACCCCTCCCCGGTCTCTCCTGTTAGGGTGGATGTCATCTCTCCAGGACGATGGATGGGGCATGGTGGGCCCCCTGCAGCGACACACGTCCCAGGAAGCTGCACAGCTTGGTGGCAAAATGGCTTTTGACGGAATCTAATATGGATGGCAGTACCTCAGAAAGCAGATGTCAGGAGGAATAAGCCCCAGCCAGCTGGACAGCTGCATGATTTAGACAGCAGCCTAATGTCTGTTCCTTACCACCTCCAGGAGGGTGTCTCTGCTAATAGGGCTTCTTCCTGTCAACAGCCGTTCTCAGTTTCTTGAGCAGTAATGAAGTAAAACTGCTCTGGGGAGAAAAATGTAGAAGAGAGTGGGCAACGCTCCAGACCTTTCCCAGGGTTCTTTTGAGCACGTCCAGAAGGTCACATCTGTATCTCCACCATGGGGCAACCCACAACATGATTCTTCTAGCAATCCCATGGTCTAATCTTGATTTGTGGGGTTACTCTGTGCGCTTTGTGGATCCCTGTCCCACTGCAGAGCCAAAGAGTTAGAGTTTCATTGTTACAATTCAAGTGGTTTCTGTGAGTTCAGTAAGGATGCACCATCTGACACCAGGAATAGAAGTGGCTTGTTTATTAGATCTGGGCTGCAAAATGGTCTGGATAATCTCTGGTCACTAACAGTACCTGCGTGGGAAAGGAGTGGTAGTCAGATATGGTAAATACAGTATACACCTAAACCAGAAGTGTCAGGTTTTAGGGATCACTCCCCTGATTCAAGGGGATTTCTGTCTCTGTATGCCACACTAAACCCATTGCTGGATGGATTACCTGCTATTCTCACTGTCCTCTGAGGCTTCATCAGGTGGACACTGGCCAGAAGACTGGCCTTCATAAACAGGCATTCCCAGTTGGTTGTTAACCCTGTGCTCATGTTTTCAAAAGATTTTTAAGGACAGAACAGATCATCTACTCTGGCTTTTTACATAATGCAAGCCCTGATTTTAATTCAGCTGGGGCACACCCTATTCATTTTCACTTTCAAAGATAATAAGGATAAAGTATGTCTGTGCACAGTCCTCGTATTTAGAGCTGGAGAAACCCTAATTGGTCTCATTTCATGTGTCTCCTGGGGACTGACAGAGGATCATTTCCTTTACCAAGTGCAGATATAAGTTCTAAATGATTCAAAAGATGGAGTTTCCACTGCTTTCCTGGGAAAAAAAAAATCTCCTCCTGTGAAAAGATCTTGCTTAGTTTCTCCAGCATTGTCTCTATAAATACTTTCAAACCTCTGAAAATGTTTTCATCTCAAAAGAGGCTATACTGGCTTTCTTTGTGCACTGCCTCTCGGGGGTTCGTATAGCTTTTGCCTGCCTCCAAATTCACCTTAGTCTCACTTTGACATTTCTTTTCAGGTGTAAAATCCCCAGATCCTTGGATCCACCACTTCCCAATTTTCTTGGCCACCTCGCAAAAGCCCAGCCCCTCATCCAGGCTGAACTCTCTGCCCCAGAGCACGCCCAGCCGTGAGAAGCTTGCACAAGTACCAGGCCTTGGGCGTCTCCGCAGCCAGGAAGCTGCTGCCGCCCACTGGGTACAGCAGTGCCAGAGATACTGTCTCCATAGCAACACAGGGCTTTTTTTGTTTTTCTGATGAACAGTTTCAAAGAACAGAAAAAGCACATCTGGAGGGAGACAATACCTCGGGTTTAGCAGGCTCAGGGATGAACATCCCAGGAGACAGAATGAGAGCAAGTGAGATGTATGAGAGAGAAGTGTAGTGGTATTCTTGATTTAAGGGTGGGTTTGGGTTGGTTATCTTACTGCTGTCATGACAGGGGCTTTACATGACAACAGCTCAACCACAGCAGCCTGTTGTGCATTCTCTGAACTGCTACATGTGTTGCTGTACTGAACATTTGAGTAGGACTAATTGTTGTATCCCTTGTTTCTGAAGCAAGTTTCTAAGTGCTCCCAGTTCAACTGAACATATCTTAGAAGGTAGAAAATTATCATCCAATGTATTTTGGTCAGTGCTTTAAAGAGGTTCTTTAGATACATCACTATTTTAATTTTCTGTGTCTGGTGCTAGCAGCAAGTGAGTTGCTGCTGGTGTCCACAGTGTGATAAAGCCTCTCTTTGCAGCACTTCATGGCTTCCTGGGGTGTCAGGCAGGAAAGCCGTTACTCCATGGGACCACACATAGCCCATCCTGGACGGTATGTGGATTCTTTCAATTTGTTGACTCCTTACGGATCATCCTTGAGGTGGTTTTTTGCTCTGTTCTCAGAAGGGAGAGCAGATGATCCTGTTCCTTCCCTGCCCCACTCCAGCATGCTTTGTTGCATACAGCAGTTTTAGCAGACAAATTACAAAAGAGGTGATGCTGGCTGGCTGTGTCCAGCACAGGAAGAGGCAGAGGAATCAGGCTCCCTGCCATCAACCTCTAACTTCAGCAGGCGGGATGTGGGAAAAAGCAAAGCCCAACCCCAGCCAAATAAAGCTGGCCTGCAAAAGACCTTCATTCCTGAGGAATTTTTGAATTAAATACTGGCTACAGCCAGCCAGATTCCACTGAAAATGACTATGTCAACTGGTTTTAAATAACAGTCTTTCATGTATATGTTTTTTATGTTGCTTCCCATTGTCTGTTGATTTCCCTGTAGACACTGGGAAATTAAATCTTTTGCTCAACACATTTTTGTTCCTTCTTGGCAAACGTGGATGTTTGAGTCTGACTGGAAACAAGATGGCTGGCCATGTATTGCCCGCCATCCGCTCCCCGAATGGCCGGCGGGAGGAGGTGACAGCTGCCTTTGTGCAGCCGACACAATCCGTGCCTGCTTTGGGTTTTCTGGACCCCTGTGACTCAATCTTGTAGCAGGCCCTGCTACTCCTCCTATTATTTTAGTAGTGAGGCGGGAGTCCTGCTGTATCATAGCATCACAGAATGGTCTGGGTTGGAAGGGACCCCAAGGATCAGAGAGCTCCATCCCCCCTGCCACAGGCAGGGACACCAACCTCAGGCCTGGAGCTACACAAGGTTGCCCAGGGCCCCATCCACCCGGGCCTTGAACACTGCCAGGGACAGGGCATCCACTACTTCTCTGGGCAGCCTGTTCCAGCCCCTCACCACTCTCTCTGTAAAAAACTCCCCCCTAAGATCTAATCTAACCCTTCCTTCCTTTAGCTTTAATCCATCCCCCTTGTCCTGCCATTATCTGCCCTTTTAAAAAGTTGAATCCCCTCCTGCTTATAAGCTCCCTTCAGGGACTGGCAGGCTGCAATGAGGTCCCCCCGCAGCCTTCTCTTCTCCCGGCTGAACCAGCCCAGCTCCCTCAGCCTCTCTTTGTAGGGCAGGTGCTCCAGCCCTCTGATCATCCTCGTGGCTCCTCTGACCCCTCTCCAACAGTTCCACATCTCTCTTGTACTGGGGGCCCCAGCTCTGGACACAGTACTGCAGATGGGGCGTACTCCTCATGGAACAAGCCAGCCCGACTATGCTGGGCTTCCTTTGTGACTAGGCAGTTCATTTCTAAACCTTCTCCTCAGAGTGCTGGTTCCAGTGGGCAACAGATTGCAAACTGATTTTTGTAATTTCCCTACCTTCAGCACTGGGCTGGGAAACGGGAATGAGGCCCTCCTGGGGACACAGTGCCCTGATTACACTGCGGTGGAAGAAGTCCGATTTCTTTGGGAAAAAGAAAATGGAACAGCTAAAGCCACCTGAATCCCTCTGTCTGGAAGCAAGGCTGACAGAGGCTTGGAAAAGGCAGCCACAGTGTTCCTTGAAATTACTGCAAGCAAATGGTAATGAGGAGCAGCTGGAACGGAGGAAATCTTCCACCCGGCTCTGTGTGCCATCCATCTTGGCCCAGAGCGTACGGCCTCAGCCTGAGCACACAGATCCCTTACAAGCACCCCTGTGTTCCATGCTCTTGCTCCAGAATCGATTTATTTTTAATGGCACCCAGAAGTGCCATGAGAAAGCACACAAGGTTGCCTCCCCACAGAATGAGGCTGTTGCTGTTGATGTTACTGCAGCACCAGAGTCAGTGGCTGTCCTGCTGCCAGACTAGACTTCTCCTTCTCAGGGTCAGGAGCACATGATGCTGTTATTCCAACTTTTCCATACTGCTGTCAATCATTAAAACAGTTGGTTGTCTTCCATCTTTGATACATAACCTCGGGTGAACATAATGGGCTGCTAGCTTTTGACTGGTAAAGATAGAACAATCTTCCACAGCCCAGCTTTGTATGGAAAGACTTTCAGGGCAACTCTGAAGCCTCCCCTTACACCTCACCAGTGTAGATTCTGCCTTGGCCTGAGCCTCCTTTGCCTGGAGAAAACACCTCAGTCATGGTCTGCTATTTGATCTGCTGATTCATTTCAGCAATGTGGATTTAAGTGAGCAGGTAAGGAAGAAGAGCAAGGGACGGTTGCCTACATGACCTCAAGTGCCATGATGTTATTCTGCCCCTGGCAGAATGGTTTCTAATGGTTTTTAATCTCTGAATTTCTGGTTTGGGTTGGTTGGGTTTTTTTTCCAAAGCTGCTTGATACCTAAGCTGTTCCCTAGGGTGTGCAATAAAGTCATCTGTAGCTACCACATCATACTTGGAGGGAGAGAGAGACCAGCCTAGGAACGTCATTTGTTAGAATTTGTCTCACTTGCTGTGCCAGGTATTTGTAAATACATAGGAAGTAAAGAAAAACCATAGTGGGTTTACTATCTTTAAATCATTAAAGTTGCCACCTAAATCACCACTGCAAAAGGTGAGCTGAGAAACTGTTTGAAGGAAGACTGGTTCATGGTATCCACTGCATAGCAAGGAAAAAGCCTATCAGTACTTGCCAGAAGGATAAGAAGTGGGAGGTGAGAGCTGTTCACAGGAGTGAATAAAACTAAACCTTTCTTGTGGGATGGGAGGGTATTTGGTCATTCAATACAAAAAGAGTTTCTGTTTCTGCCAAGAATTGTCTATGTCTTATATTCAGTTATGCCTTTGAGTACATAGGTTGGGCTCTGAGGAGGAGGTTATGATCAGTAGATTGTTTTTGCTCTGTAGTGTAGTAGAGATGACATTAGCTGGTCGTCTTTGGAGTTCATCCTTCCTTCTTAACATCCTGGCCTGTAGGAGAGAGTCAGGCAGCAGCTACTGCATGTAGAGGAGTTGGTGCCAGGGCACAGTGAGGGCTGGTGGCTCCCTGGGACAGGGTGCAGGGGGCTGCAGGGAACCCTGTGGGGTGGCAGGGCAGGTCTGCCAGCTTTGACCTGTCCCACCACCTGCAGCAGGGCAGCCCCAACCCTGAGCATGAGCCACCTCCCTGGGGATGAGGACAGGCTAAGGCAGGGCTATGAGGTTGGCTTCCATATGGGGAGCTGGAGGCCAGCGTCCTGTGGTGCTGCTGACACAGGGACTGATAGCCCTGAGTGGGCTCCAATGGGATCATGGGCAGGGTTGGGGGAGCCTCAGGTAAGGCTGTCAAGGGCCTGACAGCCATGATCAAAACACTGTGAGCTGTTCAAAAACAGTGTCAGAAACCTCCTGCTTGGGGTAGCCAAATGGCTGGGGCTAGATTTGGGCTCCCCAGACATGCTCCCACTCTTCCTTTAGTCTTAGTGAACTTGGTCTGAGTTAGTTAACTACTTTTAAATCATCTGTAGACCAGTCTTTTTGTGACTTCATTTTCAATATAGAAAGAATTTGGCCTCTTCTAAGTGGATTCTGTCTGGAAATAAAATGTGGTCCTGGCAGCACCCTTCCAGTAGAGAGAGCTACTGGTGATGCCTGTGTGGCACCAAGCAGTATTGTACAGAGATGCTCAGAATTAGATAGGAGACCTAATTTGGGTCAGGAAGGAGATGTTGTTGTATTAGGTGCAGACATTTAAAAGAGAGAATAAGGAGCCCAGTGAGAGAATGACACTAATGCGACTGCATTGCTTTGGGTACTAGGGTTGGCTTGGACTTTTAGCTACACTATATAGGTGGACACCCCTTAGAGCCTTCAGTGTACCTGACTGTGTACATCCCTCAGCTGCTGTGTACATCCCTCAGGTGCTTTAAAGTGCTTCTGACACAGAAGAACACTCCCTACTGAGTCACCCCTTTCACTTCCACGGCGCCTCAGCTCTGGCCCTGTGTGTGGTCATGGGGGACTGGCACAGACTTCAGCAGCAGCACTCCAATGAATCACCCCTGTGGAAACATCTGCAGAGCTTCCAAAGATCTACCTCTAACTATATTCAGGCTGCACACATATCTGTGAGGTTTCCACTGTCTTCTGCCCAGGGTGCCATGTGTGTGAAGTTGTTCAGACTCCTGTTTTGACTACAGGAGGCCTAGCCAGTTGCAAACTAAGAATAGCCAAATATAACTGTCAACATTAAATTATTATTTTTTTTTTTAAAAAAAAATACACATAAAAAAATTAACTGCTAGGAAATGAATGTAAAAAATGGAGCATGTCAGTAAAATATTTTGGCATTTCATTGGTATAAATACCCAGACTCCCTAAGCACTTTCAATGCATAATTGAGATTTACTGCCTTTTCGAGATGGCTGAAGTGGTAGATTCCTTAGAGCCTGACATGACTGACCATATGCAGGAATTGTACAAATCCAGAGGTACAATTTTACAGCCTGTGTGAACACTTTTAACTGTGTGTGTTAGAGATTTATGGATGTTCTCTATGTTTGAAGTGTTTTTGTGAAGAAAATTAGAATGTCAGTTAAAAATGTGAGAAGGACCAATAAATTCTCTTCAGTTTTGGGAGGTCAAAGGAAAAAAAAATCTTAGTTTGCATCCTAAATAAAAGCCCCCTTGAAGGAAAGTATTTTTTTTTCCTCATCCTCTTTGCTATTTTTGAAAGTTGATTCAACTTGATGAAGGTTACCAGGCCAAGAACTTTAGACCTGGAGGATGAAAAATGTCTAAGCTTCACTACAGCCAGGAAACTGTGAGTAGGGACAGGACAGGCTTCCCCCATCCCCTGTGTGCTGTTCCCCAGCCAACATGTTGGTGCTTCCACTCACACACTTCTCAGCTTCCTAGACTGCTGCATGAAGTTAGCTAGTAATTGGATGGAGATCCTGTGCCTCATTTCAAGAGAGTGTGTAACAGCCGTCACCTTTCAGCATCAGGAAGACTTGAACTGGTGAGTTAAACAGAAGCCACATCTCCATCCTTCTAGTGCAAGGAACCATATTTCAGGCCTGACTCAGCTCATCACCTCCCACCCTCGTTGCCTCAGATCCCTGCTGAAACTGACTGCAGAATGATGAAAATAGCAAGACAAGGCATTTCACGTTGTATTTCTGATCTGTAAGGAAAAGCAAAGGATGAGAAATGTCAGGAGCAAAGCCAGCCTTAGGAGATACCCTCTTCCCAGACAAAAGAGATTTGGAAGCACAACCATCTTTATTTTAATGCCTTTCTGGATAAAACCTCTGAATCTCTTGATGCATGGGCCACCACTAATGTGATCAAATCATAGGCAGACTGTCTGTGGATTTCTAAAGCACTTATCACTGCTGCAGCTAGGTGACAGATTACAAGAATTAGAAGAGACATCGCTGCAGTTCCATTTATACCATATTCTCTGTCCCCCCTAAGGCATTTTAAGATGGATTCTCTGGTCTCTGCTAAATTTGCTTTGCACTGGTTATGGAGCATAGAGAGAACTCAAACAGGCAGGAGATTCCCACAGGAAAATTCCCTCAATACGAGAGAGGTCTGTGCCAGTTGTATAGCTGTCTGGTCTCTGCTGGCCACCCTCATCCCTCTACTCCCAGTAGGAACAGGATGAAACAAAGTGCTATATTACAACACATCTTTCTCTGGTATAAGGTCCATTATCTTGTTTGTGCTGGTGGTGTAAACTGGAGTATGTGATTTATTGTTATAGCTTCCAGTTGGATAAGGTGGCTAAGATTTGGACATCTGCCTCTCCATCATGGCTTAGTCAAGGGTCAAGGTCTCTCTTATTCTAGCTGTTTTGCAGGGTAGCCACAGGGAAAGACACCCACTGTCTGTCTGGCAAATGACTTCACAGAGAAGGATTACTGCGTGCAGGGGCACCATTTATTAGTCTCAGCCTGAGGTCAGGCTGAGCTGTTACTCCAGTGGAGAACATGACAAGATGTTCTCCTAGTTGAAGGTTTTCTGGCTCATGAGATCTTTTTGCCTCTGAGGATGGCAAAACAGAACTAAGGGCTTCCCAACCTCAACCTGCTCACAGGAAAACCAATTTTTATTTCTTTTCTTCTTTCCTTTTGCCTATGTCTTCTCAAAACCTCATCACAGACTCCTTTAACTGACCTGATCATCTCTTCTTGTCCCCACAGATCTCTCTAAACCAAGCCACCCCTCCTAGTTATTGAAGAGTGGATAGTTTCAGGTTCCAATTATACCTCAATCAGTAATCTGCCCATTGTGAAGTGAAGGTGCAGTTTCAATTGCTCAGGTTTTATTAGTCATCCAGTCCTTTCCTACCTTGCTCCTACTGGGCCATATAGCTGGTTAGCCAAAACTCATCCCGTACTTAAGGTAGCCCAGAGAACCTCAGGACATTGCTTCTGGGCTTCTCAAGTCCAACAGTTGGACTTGACTCCAACCAAACCCATCTATGATTCTGTAACTCCAGCTCCTTCTTTGCATAGCGAGCCATTTCATACAATCTGGTGAGTAAATGTATCTAACTGCCCTTTAAAACCAGGCTGGGTTTTGGCCCTATTGAATCCCCTGGGAGGCCTACACAGAGCATCAATGCTCTCAGGGTTAGAAACCTGACAATCCCTAGCCTAAATGCATGCATGGCTAGTTTACACCCATTTGCTCTTGTGCCAGCATTGTCCTTTATCTTTAAATAGCTCTTTCCTCCTCCACATGTGTTCACCCCCTGAAGTATTTATTTATAGATTGCAATTATATCCCCCTTTTCTAGGCTAAACAAGCCAGGCTCCTTAGTTAATTAAGCTCTTGTGAATGACGTGAGGCCAAGCATTATGGATGCCCAAAATCTGCCTCAGTCATGGCTATATTAACAGATCATTGGGAACCAAAAAGGATACATCTAATTTTTACTGCAGCTGATTCTGACTGCCCTCCTACTTAATGGGAAGCTTCTTAGTTCAAGCTGTGATCTTCACTAGCCAGTCCTCTATTTTATCTTTAAGGTAAGGCAGATGTGGGCTGTCTTTGAGGCACCTTATTCCATCCTGCTTGGCATATCCAAGCATCCAGGTAACCATAAAATCATAGAATGGTCTGGGTTGGAAGGGACCCCAAGGATCAGAGAGCTCCAACCCCCCTGCCACAGGCAGGGTCACCAACCTCCAGGCCTGGAGCTACACAAGGTTGCCCAGGGCCCCATCCAACCTGGCCTTGAACACTGCCAGGGACGGGGCATCCACTACTTCTCTGGGCAGCCTGTTCCAGCCCCTCACCACTCTCTCTGTAAAAAACTTGCCCCTAAGATCTAATCTAACCCTTCCTTCCTTTAGCTTTAGTCCATTCCCCCTTGTCCTGCCATTGTCTGCCCTTTTAAAAAGTTGAATCCCCTCCTGTTTCTCTGCTCCCTTCAGGTACTGGCAGGCTGCAATGAGGTCCCCCCGCAGCCTTCTCTTCTCCAGGCTGAACCAGCCCAGCTCCCTCAGCCTCTCTTTGTAGGGCAGGTGCTCCAGCCCTCTCATCATCCTTGTAACCCATAATACATTAATCACATTGGGGTTGATTTTAAAAATAAAATTAACAAGTGCAGAATATAGGAACCTCAGCTGTTTGCTTGTTCAAAATGTGTCCAGACTGAAAGTGAGGCAATGTGTGAGAGGCAGCAGTCCTGCATCAGCTCTGGGAGATGGGCTGGAGGAGTTAACAGGGCTTTTCCATCTCTAGCCTGTAAGACTGTTGTAATTCATCATTTCTATAGCACCATAAATTACACAGCACTCTGCAAGCACAGAGGCAGTTCTTGCTTCCCTGAAGTCTATATGGCAGGACTCTGAGGACGGGGTGGTTGGCTGAGGCATGCTCTTCCCCAGAAAGGCTTCCACTGTGAATGCCAGGCCTACAGGACTCTGTGACAATGCTGCACCATTGTCCGACTGGCAGTGGGAGTAAAAAGGCCAGAGAAGGCTCTTTTCCCAACTCCCCCATACCACAGCTGGACTTCTTGTCTCTCCATGGCCTGTTTTAGCATTGCCCGGATGGAGAATAGGCTTCTTGGGGCTTTGATTCAGTCTGGCTGTCCTCCAGCAATATCCACAGTACTCCCTCCCCTCCCATATGCTCTCCATTAACATCCTCCCGTCTGCTGAATAAGGAAAGAACAACTCTCCCAGCCCCAGCCAGAGCCCCTGAGCCAGGGGAGTTCATCAGTCAGACTGGTTTCTCCTGAACCCAGAATAGGCCTCGTTAATGGGCCAGGAGGGGATTTTATTTTGCCTTTCAGCTAGTGGCTGCCCTGAGCCAGAAGCAGAGTCAAGTTACTGTGTCCGGGAATCTCAGCTATTCCAAGAGTAGGAGCAAGTGAGTTGCTGACTCAGGAGGTTTCCTAGTATTTTCAAGCAGGGCTTGGTCCTGTCAGAGCAAACTGAACTGTTGGTCCTGCTTTCTTCTAGCCCCAGGATGGGGATTAACAAAAGTCACTGCCGACTGGAACAGGCTGTGGAATGGAACTGGAGTAGAGCTGTGGATCACACCCTTTCCTGGCATGGACACAGGTCCTTCTTGCAACGACTCACATTCATTTTTACCCTTTTATACTCTGCTCCTCAGAGGGCTGTTCAGTGTAGTACAGGCATCCACAAGCTGTGAGGCAGCTCAGCTTGATTTGCACCATTTTCTAAAAGGGGAGATAAAATCAGAGAGAGAGAAACAGACTTAGGAGGCAAAATGTTTCATTGCAAATCAGTATCAAAAGGGGGGCTGGTGTTCAGTTATCCCTGCCTCCCTGCACCCAGAGACCACCCTGCTTCTGTTTTGGGAGGATTCCTCCACTGTCACTAAATCCTCCTTTGGGTTTCCTAGAGCCTGGAACAAAATCCTGGCCTATCTCTGGGACAAGTGGTTAGAAGTCACACCGAGTTCAGGGTTCTTGTCCTCATTTCAAGCCTGCCTACATGCTCTTATCTCTTTGACAGGAACAAATTTCTAAAGGTTAGAGGAGAAGATGAGGCAACTAAAGCTGTGCCTCACACTCACCCCATGTGAAGCAGTGTGTACTCCTTTGCACAGAGTGTTGGAGTTGCCAGAGACCGTATGTTTGCACGTCTGCACCCCTCTGTCTTCCAGCACTACTGTGACTCCAGCCAACCTCTTATAACGTGGCTCCTCTCAGCCTCTGCAAAGCTCTGTCAGTAGAGCGAGCCTCAGCTTTCCTCTCCCAGGTCATGTCAGCCCTTTCCTCTTCCCTGCCTGCTGGTATTTGTAAAACAGAAGGTTTCTATCTGTCTGCAGCTATTGGCATGTCTATCCCAGCTGCATCCCCTAAGACTAGGGTCTGATACAGGGACAAAGACAGGTAAGAGCTTCTCTTTTCCTTCAGTCTTGAAGATAGAAGGTCCCCAGTTTGAACAGCTAAGGACCTCTTGGCTTGTGGCCCAAATTCCACCTGGGCTCTGCAGATGGGTAGGATGCCTCCTTTAGCTAGCACCTCACAGAGAACTCCCTGTCTAAGGAGAATTTTTAGCTGCCTTTTTGAAGCACTCAGAAGCCCTTTAGAGGTGTCCAGTGTTACAAGGGTTGCAAGCTGCAGACTAAAGCTCTGGCCTGCTTACCTCTGGCATGCTGCTTGCTTTGGATCATGAGCCCTGTGGAAGTCCACAGATGGTGCCTGGCAGTTGTGGCGGGTACAGGGAAGCAGCTGAGGAGTAAGACCATGCTCCAGGACATTTTCTTTCCTGGAAAACTGACAAGTGATGATTTTTCCTCATCACTTCATAATGCACCATTTGGATTAGGATGAGATTCCCATCTACAGAGTTTGTCTACTGAACAATGACTGCAAGAAATTTAGTTGTCTTCCTCCAAAAATCTTTGAATCAGAGGGGACTGAACCATTTTGGTTTGCTTTTTTTTTTTCTGTTAACCAGGGCATGAATTAAGTATGTGGGACTGAAATAGCATAAAAATGAACTGCAGAGAGCAGTGCCTGTAGGAATAGAGTTCATTTGGCCTGCTTGCTACCTGTGAGACAGAGATCCCTGTAAAAAAGGCAGGACAAACCTGCTCTGATAAATATGACCAAGTGAAATAATTTATTATGCAGTCTGTCATCTAGTTCAGTGAGTCACATGTGGTATCTCTAGAAAGTTGGTAACACCCCAGAAGTCACTAGCTTAATGCATATTTAACTGAGGTCTTGTCTCATGTTTAATAGCAACTCAAACTGGGCTTGCATGGCAATCTAGAGGAGGGTGGGGAATGCCAATGCAGGCCTGGGTAGAGCGCTGATAACCCTTTAGTATCCAAGCTGCATAAGAAAAAGCACAGAGCATTTGTATTTGCAGCCAAGGCTTGTTTGCAAAAAATGGTGGAAATGAGAAGTGATAAACAAGACACCATGCCACAGTTGTACTGGCTGAAAAGCAGGAATCTAGGCTGAGGGCAAACGATGGACACAGAGAGATGTATAGGGATGCCCTGAGCAGATGGCTCTCATCTGAGGGCAACATTCACAAGATGCTGTAAGTTCCAAATGTCCAGCTTCAGAGACAAAGACTGTCTTGAGGGTGTCTGGATAAACACAGCTATCAGGATGCTTTATCTCCTCAGAGGGAGGGAGCCCAAATGCTGCAGTGTTTCAGGCAGCCAGAATATCATGTGCTGTGTGACATGAAATATTTAAGCACACATGGGCTTTGTGGCATTTCCTGCCAATCTGCAAAGTATCAGCATGGTGATTTGTGCTGTCAGGAGCTGGGTTAAGGAGAGGAGTTCCCCAGTGGGCATAACCTAGCTGCTGTCACAGGGCACATGGCTGAAAGGCACAACTTAGCTATGGGGAAACCCTGAAATGCCACACTGTCCCTTCCAATAAATAAATAAATAAATAAATGTCTCTGCCCCATCTCTGTCTTTCAGAGTCTTGCTCCATCTCCTCCTTCCCTTGCTATACACCCGAGGACACAGAAATACTTTCAAGAGTTCCCCAACTTGCCCCAGCTATGTAAAGCAGTAGCTGTGACAGGGGAGGAGAACAGCACGTAAAGGCTATGTCCTGTGCCCATGGACTGCCCTTCGCTCTGGGTGACTTCTCCCCCATGTGCCCACTTGAGTCTCTCACACCTTCTTTCAGGTTTGCTCACACCCAGCCATATACATATGCATGTAAACAGCGTGATACCATGTTACCACAGTTGAGAGCTGCGATGCTGGCAATGAAACATAAAAGCTTCTTCCCTTGTCCTTGTTTTTCTGGTTTGAAAGAGCGGGGTGTGATCCCTGAGTGGATGGGAGAGCAACAGATGCTCCTGACAACTTAGCAGCACTGCCTGGCCCAGCACAGGCAAGGCTGCTGCACTGCCACTGCTCCTGTGCAACTCATGAGCTTCAGGTCACTTCTGACCAGGGCTGGCACTTAGTGTCACTGGTAATTGCTACTTCCTTACGCAAAGCAAACACAAAGTCCTGCCAGCCCAGCACAGTCACCTGCTGTGGTTTACCCAGGGGGGAAGGAGTGGGCAGTGAAGGCCAGGCTGATGCAAGAGAGTGCTCTGTGCTGCTCTGCACCTTTTGGGGAGATTAGGGAGACACGCAAAGCCTTTCAGAGTGCACATTAGCCAGTTTTTCCTCTCTGGTATGTGACCACCCCTCACTAACCATGAGGACGGTCTGTCTGACAGTCTTGTGGAAGGACGTATGTGAGAGTGCCTGTAGGTATGTGGCTTGAAGCGCCGAGGGGAGGGACACGCAATGTCCCTTCACTCACAGGCCAACTGGGAGGGCATGTGGAAGGGGCTGGGAGTGGGGAGGAGGGGAATTACCCCACTGAGGCTAACCAGGATCTGTAGAAGGCAGAAACCAGCGCCCCAAGCTTTTTGCAAATGGCTGCCTCCGCTTCGAACACCACGAGCTTGAGAAGTGAAAGGCGGTAAATGCCATTTGCAGAAGAGATGGGATTTTTCCGCCGTGTTGCAGGCAGGACCAGCTGCTTTCCCAACCCGTGACTGCAGCAGCCCTGACCCATCTGAAGGGAAACCTGAGCCCGCAAGCAGTTGCGCTGGGGAGGGCTGCGCTCTCACGTTTCTCTGTTTTGTTTTGGAGCCTCTGATAAGTAGTGGGCTTGCTTTTTTCCTTCCTTTCTTTTCTTTCTCTTTTTTTCCCCTCTCTGAACGGATTTCCACTGCCTCAAGGAAGGAATTTTTTTTTAAAAAAAAAAAGTTTCTGGAACGGGAACAAGTATGTTTCAAATTACAGAAAGGATGTGAAAGGTTCAAGAATTTGAGCCCTGACTCCGCCTGTGTCTGTCTCCACTCCCCCCCCCACCCCCTCCCGCCCCGAGAGCCGCTCGCTTTGTGGCTTTTCCACTGCACCGCACAGGAACGTGGCAGCGGGACCGGAGCGGCCCCGGGGCGGGCGAGGGTGCCCTGACAGGGGAAGGGCACCCGCGGAGCCCGAGGGCGGGCTGCCCCTTGCGCTGCTGCGCCTGGCTGCGGCCTCCCGCGCCTGGCTGCGGCCTCCCGCCCCTCGCTGCCTCACAAGCTTGTTGCCTGGCTGGGTTTTTAAGGGTGTCAACAAACCTTTTCTCAGCGCGCTGTTTGTTTTGAGCTTGGGGTTTTGTTTTGGGGTTTTTTTTTGGTCTCCTAGGGCGTGTATGTGTGTGTGTGTGTGTGAGTGTGCTGCACTTTTTCCTTCCAGTGGTTTAGTTCCACCCCAGGAGTGTGCTGAGGGCCCACTTCTGAGGGCGGAGCGCCCTCTGCTCGGTGGAAAGGGAGGAGAAGCAGCCAAAGGGGCAACTCTGCGGCGGAGACGAAAGCCCAGGCGTAGGGCCTCAGACACTTGGGCACCGAGAGGTGCCAGTGTGTGGTGCATCGACACGTTAGTGCCCCCACGGTGACTCAAGAGGAGGGCTGGTAGCTACGCTGAGAGTTGTACAACAGCAGGAAGGCTCTGACCCCAACTGCCCTGCTTGGACTTCCTCAGCACATGTACCCAGCCTAACTGGCTCACAGACCAGCTCCACAAGGATGAGGTGGGGAGAAACCACTGGCAAAAAGGGCTGTTGAAATGGCTTGATCTTCCCTTACTGGGGAAGATCGTTATTGGCTCTGGTTTCAGTCCCTTATGGAGGACCATAGTCTGGAGGCCTTCTCCATCACATGAACACTTTAATCTATGCAAATAGATTAGGGAATTCACATACTCAGTTTCCTAGAAGGAGGATCCTGTGATTAAGGTAATATGGGAAGACATGATTTCCTTGTCCTTCTGTGCCATGATCAGATCCCCTTTTTGTAAGTCTAGCATATTTATCCCTTGAGGGACACAGAGCTAATAGGATGTCAGTGAAGAAACTAAGGTCCTCATGAAGTATCGGAACAGAGAAGGCTACCAGAGCCTGTGGCATGTGTCCAGCTGCCATCTCAGCAGCCTGCAAGAAAGAGGGTGGCAAGGAATGAACTATGGGTTGTTTGTGTTTGTCTGGTGGGCCAAATTCAGCATGCAATCTTTTGGCTGGGCTCTCTAGATTAAGAAACTATGAAATGCCTTCAGTATTGTTGATAGATAAGGAGTCACCCACATAAGAGGAAAAGAGCAACCATAACATACGTTTTCAAGAATGGAGATGTCCATTATGATCTTGACCTTTTCTGGAGCCTTGTAAAAAACATTAACATCAATCAATTGACCAGAATCTGCTGTCTCATGCTGAAAAAATTAAATTTTGTCCTTGCAAACTGCACTCCATCATCTCTTCAGATTCTGTGACAGATCCAGGGGAGGTTTTACTCAGTGAATGGGGATTTAAGCATCTCAGTTGCACTGAGCAGTGCATTGCGCACGGCACTCTCCCAGTCCCACAATGCTTCATTTCGTGCATGGCTGCAGGATGCCCCTTTGCAAAAGGTGCATGTCCACTGATGTCCACTGAACACCTTTTGATATACTCATATGGATGGGAAGCCACTGGAACAAAAAACTATTGATGCAAGTTTAAAAGATGAGGACGAGTATCAGTGCACCCACTTTGTCAGCCTGTGAGACTTCTTCTTTGAAAGTAAAGCCAAAACCCTTTAGGCCAGTTCAGCTACACAGATCAAAGATCTGCAACGTGAACAAGCTGAGATAGTTGGCATGTGTCTTTATACTTACTCTGAGATTTCCAGAGATTCTGAGTAGCGATGTCTTTTCTAATGCAGTGTTATGTTGTTCTAAGTGTTGCAGTGGCGCCTAGGAAATCAGTCTGAACTGGGTCTCATTCTGCTGGATGAGATCCACAACAAAGAGATGATTTCCCCTGCAAGAGATCCAAAGGTTCATCTAAACCAGCTAACACATTAACCGCTCTGGTGTGCGTGCTGTGTTTTCAGAACATGTTGCTCAAACAGTGGTATTTTGTTTCTAATATTGAAGATATCTGACAATGTCACTTGGCTTTGTCATTCTCACAAGCCATGGAAGATGCAAAGATTATGTTCAGCCAGCTTTCTGCGCTGTCTAATTCTGTGCTGGCAGGCTGAATTCCTGAGGTATGTTAGATGAGTCTCAGAGCTGCCTTAATTTATGCTGGCCAAATCATTTCCTTCTGCAGCATTTCGCAGGTGCGGGGATCAGCAGAGCAATTCATGTTCTACTCCCCGACCGCCCCTGCTTGGTATCTACCAGTTTTTCCCCAAATTCCCAGCAAGGGGACAAATGCTGTTGCCAAGCTTAAAAAAGCTTTATTGATCTGAGACTGCTCAGAGAGACTCATCAACAATACAAACTGCAACTACATCCCTCCACCACACTGCTTGCATGTGAATTTGGCGAACTAAAATTTTCACTCCCAGTTTTTTGCTATTACTTGAACTGCATCAGGCCACATAGGAGGACAGAAGGTTGCATCTAGTTCCTTCCCAGAGATCTAATCTTTTTGGATTTTGAGTTTGGAAAAGTAAATACTTTTTATTTCTCAAGCCTTTCTGGAATGGAAATTTCAGCTCAAACTCTTTGGCTGAAAGAAACCATCATTTTTCCTGGTGTAAAGGTACAATCTAGCTGCCACATCATTGCTGAGCCTGGAGTTTAAGTAGACACTGAAATAAATAAAAGCCACACCTGCCTCAGGCCAGTACCCATCTCTATTTGATTATGTTGTTGTCTTACAGAAGGTTTTTGATGGCTGTAGCTAATCTAGAAACTTAAAGGTGATAATTGGACAAATCAGTTTAGTTGGGCAGACGATTCTGTGCAAACCTAAGTGGAATAGTAATGTGTGATTAATACACAAGAGGACTCTGCATGAGATAAAGATGCGTGTGTAATGTAGGCAACACAAACCCAAGACACAGTGGGGAGGAAAAGATGTTAAACAGTATACATGTGCTACTCCTTCACTCCAAAGTGCACCTTTTTCTGAAGAATAAACACAGTGCTGTAGGGACAGTGAAGCACACCTTTGCTCTCTGCCATCAGGTACCCCAAGATCCCATTGTTCTCTCTTAAACATTTTCCAGTCTGGAACCAAGTGAGAAACTTCTCACCCCTGATCCAGCTTAACTGACTCCTGGAGCATCTGCCTGCTGATAAGCCAGGAGGCTTGTTCTTGAGGAAAATCTGGGATGCTGTAAATCATGTCCTCTGTCGGGTAACAATAGTTGCTGGTCATGCCAAAAAACTCCTTTTATCTTTTTTTTTTTTGGTGCAAATACAAAACCATTGGGTGTTCCCAGCTCCCTGGCTTCAAATCTCAGCTGCACTTGTTGATATTTACATTGTAAGCCTCTTAAGATGAAAAAAAAAAAAGACTCCTAAAAGGATTTCTTGGGGTTGAGGGAGAGAGACAGAGACATAGATATTTTACACTGGCATGGCTACTGGGTGGTGGAAACTTGGTCAGTGGATTTGTGGCCACTGAAGAACATCGTACAAGATGATGAAATTCAACCACGCCAAATGCAAGGTCCTGGACATGGGTGAGCATCCCAACCACAAAGGCAGGCTGGGCTGAGAATGGATTGAGAGCAGCCCTAAGGAGATGGCCTTGGGAATGTTGATTGATGTAAGGCTCAACATGACCTGGCGATGTCCGCTTGCAGCCCAGAAAGCCGGCTGTGTCCTGGGCTGCGTCAAAAACAGGGTGACCAGCAGGTGTAGGGAGATGATTCTTCCTCTTCCTGCTCTGGTGAGACCCCACCTGGAGTACCGCATCCAGCTCTAGGGTCCCCAGTACAAGAATAATACTGAGCTTGTTCGGAGCGAGTTCAGAGGAAGGCCACAAAGATAATCAGAGGGCTGCAACCCCTCTCCTATGAAGAGAGGCTGAGATAGGTGGGGCTGTTCAGCCTGGAGAAGACTCCAGTGAGACCTTAGAGCAGCCTTCCAGTACCTAAAGTGGGCCTAAAAGAAAGCCCACTTTCTCAAGGAGAGAGACTCCTTGTCAGGGAATATAGTTATAGGACAAGAGGTAATGGGTTTAAAGTAAAAGATGGCAGATTTAGATTAGATATGAGGAAGAAATTCTTTACCGTGGGGATGGTGAGGCACTGGAACAAGTTGCGCAGAGAAGCTGTGGCTGCCCGCTCCCTGGCAGTGTTCAAGGCCAGGTTGGATGGGGCTTTGGGCAACCTGGGCTAGTGGAGGGTGGCCCTGCCCACGGCAGGGGGGTGAAATTGAGTGATCTTTAAGGTCCCTTCCAACCCAAACCAGTCTGTGATTCTACGACCTATTTTAAACATCAGCCCCCTCCAAAAACTGCTGAGTAACTGCAGGCAGATCCATAGAGCACAGAAAACGTACAGCCTCGAGCTGGATGGGGGAGGAATGTCTTACAAGAGTTAAAACGATGCTCCTGCGTTTCAAGAAAGAAGCAAAGAAGTAGTTTATAGGAGAGGAGCTGCAAGCAGTGTGCGGACACGGCCGGCGGGTGCCCGCCCGGGGGTTCAGCCCCCGTAGAGGGGAGGGCCGGGTGCGGCCCAGCGCTCTGCCCGCACTGCTGGGGCTGCACCGACACCTAGGGGCCGGTACGGGCACGGCCTGTGCCGCGGGACTGGGCTGTCCCCTCACGGGAGCAGGGTGGTAGTGGGTCTGTCTCGGGAGTCAGCGAGCTCGAATGGTAAAATGGTGGGCATGGGCCGCTCCTCCGCCCTCCCCGAGCTTTAGTGTGCAGGAGTAAGACCTCGCAGGCTTGGCGTGTGCTTCCATGGGGAGATACCTCGGGTACTTATAAGCAGGAGGGGATTCAACTCTTTAAAAGGGCAGATAATGGCAGGACAAGGGGGAATGGATTAAAGCTAAAGGAAGGAAGGGTTAGATTAGATCTTAGGGGGAAGGTTTTTACAGAGAGAGTGGTGAGGGGCTGGAACAGGCTGCCCAGAGAGGCGGGGGATGCCCCGTCCCTGGCAGTGTTCAAGGCCAGGTTGGATGGGGCCCTGGGCAACCTTGTGTAGCTCCAGGCCTGAGGTTGGTGTCCCTGCCTGTGGCAGGGGGGTTGGAGCTCTCTGATCCTTGGGGTCCCTTCCAACCCATGCCTTTCTATGATTCTATGATTCTTTGGGACAGCCATGGAAAGCTAATTCCTTTTGTGAAGAAGATGCCTACTGGCATCACAGGTAAATTCTGTAAGTCACAGGCATCAGCTGGGGTAATGGGTTAAAGCTTAGCAGTCGGTCATGTATCAATGATGACTATTGAGCAGTCATACCAACGCCACGATGTGGCCAGTCACACTGACCACTGGAGCCACCTGAACTCTAATTCAAAGAGTTTACTCCCCCTCACGCCCCCAGTTATTCTACCAGGCAACAGACAGAGAGCTACCAGATGGTAATCAGCTGCTTCTTGTCCATTCCACTGAAGGCTGGTCTTCTCAGAGGGGCCAGCATTTCCCAGTTCCAGTGGTATAGTCTATCTTGGCAGTTGTACATGGCAAAATATACTTCCTGTGTATTTTCACATTTTATAATTTCTATTTATGTATAAATATGAATAGATACAAAGCCTTCATTCCTTCTTAAGAGCTGTTGAAACTTTAAAATAAATTGTTTAAAAAATAGCAATTTAGTAATGGCCATTTAAAATTTTACAGTTTCCAGCCTTCTTCCCATGGAGATATTGCAGCCTGCCAGTACCTGAAGGGAGCTTATAAGCAGGAGGAGATTCAACTTTTTAAAAGAGCAGATAATGGCAGGACAAGGGGGAATGGATTAAAGCTAAAGGAAGGAAGGGTTACATTAGATCTTAGGGGGAAGTTCCTTACAGAGAGAGTGGTGAGGGGCTGGAACAGGCTGCCCAGAGAAGTAGTGGATGCCCCGTCCCTGGCAGTGTTCAAGGCCAGGTTGGATGGGGCCCTGGGCAACCTTGTGTAGCTCCAGGCCTGAGGTTGGTGTCCCTGCCTGTGGCAGGGGGGTTGGAGCTCTCTGATCCTTGGGGTCCCTTCCAACCCAGCCCATTCTATGATCTATATTGAATACAAATCTTATTACTCATAACTTTTAAAGCAACATTAGCTCTAGTGTCTCGGGATTTTAGTTCTTCTCCTCTTCCAAAGTCCCTGTCAGAACTGCTAAGCCTGGTAGAGTTGTCTGCAGGGCACATCCTTCGGTCTTTCCTTGTCCATCTGCTATCCCTCAGAAGGGGATAATACAAACAGGAGTTCTCTTGGTTTCCCCATTCTTGCTTTTTGCCTCCATCTCTGCAAATAAATTGAGCATCATCAGCATGCAGAGTGGGACTGTTTTGGCAACTGGCTCCAAAGCACCAATCTCTTCTGTCCCTAATCAAAAGGACCAGACAGCATAAAGACCTGCTGTGTAGAGCAACATCAGCTTTATTTCAGCATTCAGTAACTTAGACTATCAGAGCTGTTGGGCCTCCCCAAGCCCAAGGTCACTGAGCTTTCTTCCAGAATTTCTTGTATAATCTGTCATTGTCTGTTCTGCTTCTTTGCTTTATTTTTATGGCTCTTCCTTCTTTTTTTTCTCAGTTTCCCCTTCTACAGAATTCTGTGCTGACTTCTGCTCTTTTAAGTGGCTGAAAAGAAAGAGGTGAAGGAGTATTAACTTAGTAAAGTAAACCTTCCCTGTCAGATATCTTAAAGCTGCTGAAAAAACCTTGAAGAAGCAGCCCAAGGTGGGAACAGTAAGGACAGCAAGGTCACAACTATTCTGACTGTTGTCTACAAGGTGAGTATTACCACTACCACACACACTACAGTGCTAGAAATGCATTAAGCTGCTTGACAAGAAGTAGATATTGGTATTTGTTTTTCCTCATGTATCAACTTCACAGCATTAATGGCACCAAATGAAGTTTTTGCTGACCATTGGGTTTTAACAGTACCTAATTTGCTTACTGCTTAGCCATGGTTCTGTAATTTGTGCCTAAAGTATTTGGGAACCCTGTGTAACCCCAGGGTTGAAGATGAACCAGTCTAAGGCCTGTCTGTCATCTGAGTGTGGCTGCTTTAAGTGTGGCAGCAGTGTATGAGGAGGAACAAAGACCAGATCTGACAAAGTTATTCGTTTCTCTTTGAAAACATCAGGAAGCTTGGAGGTGAAGACATTTGCAAAACTGACCTATTGCTTCTAGCCTTAAAAGTAGACTACAGCATAAATTTTAAGCCATCAATATGTGCTGAGGGATGGGAATATTTGGGCATGATTAATAGAGCTTTCAGCTGATGAGTCACATGTCAGAACTGACAAGAAATCTAGGGGGAATTTCGGGTCCAATGACAAGTGGTTTAGCCTGCAGCGACTGACAACCTCCAAGGAGTTTGCTGCTGACTGCTCAGGCTCTCAGAACTTGGACATGATCGCTACAGGCACTAAGGAAGAGGCACTTTCAAGAGAAAGAAAACTTCTGTAGTTTGAAGGTGAGTTTCCAGGGAAAACTAGGTCTCCTAAGAAGAGGGATCAGAGAGAAGGAGAAAAATGAGTCCCCGAGGATGGAGGGAAAGGTCTGAAGGCACAGATATGCTGTCTTTGCAGATCTTACCCTGGCTTCAGGGGGAGGACAGTGTTGAGCTGATGCTTCTTCCACAGGCTTATGAGCATGAATGAAAATGCCATTCAGCACTGAGATCCCTGCACTCTTCACAACAACTTTATCAAACAGAGAAATAAGACTGACTCCTAGTTTGACTCAACAAGCATGCAAGATGTTATTCAAAGATGATACAAAGCTGGGAGGGGTGGCTGACACGCAGGACACTGCGCTGCCATCCAGAGAGACCTGGACAGGCTGGAGAGCTGGGCAGGGAGAGACCAGATGAGGCTCAACAAGAGCAAGTGGAGAGTCTGGCACCTGGGGAGGAATAACTGCTGGAATCAGTACAGGCTGGGGGATGAGCTGCTGGAGAGGAGCTCTGTGGAGAAGGACCTGGGGGTCCTGGTTGATGACAGGTTGGCCATGAGCCAGCAGT
>VZTU01013023.1:0-39563 GCA_013400835.1 Zapornia atra
TCTGTGATTCTGTGATGCCATTGCTTTCTGATGGCTTCTGAAACTGGGGTCAAACTGGGTAGGAGAAATAGCAGATTTTGGGCCATTTGTAGACTCTCAGGGGGAAGATCTGGAGGGATAAGGCAGCAAGAGGTGGCTGAAGGACAAAGATTGTTAGCTTTTTATTTATTGAAGTTAAATCCATAAATAGTCATTGAAATTCTCCTTTAACTGAACGTGAACTGTGGCATCACAGATGACTAACAGGAAAGTTTAGATGACATTATATTCTTGTATGCTACCCATTTCTGTCATCTTCAGATGAAGAGCAAATCCTGTTGGGGTACAGCGGATCTCTCTTCATGTATCCAGTAGTATCTAAACTGTAGTCTGTGTTACTTCTGTATCTGCTACCATGTGCAATGAAGTATTTTCAAATTGTTCTTGTTTGCTTATTATGAATTCTTAGGATGATGTTTAACTAAGGTGTTTTCTTCCAGAGTATTTTAATAACTGGAAGTGACATATTTCCTACTTCATTGAAGTTAATTATCTTTTTTTAAATGGTAAAAAGAAAAGCCTCCAGGTTTTTCTTCAGAATTGCATGTTGCTGTGCTGGTGCAACTTGTTTTTCATACATTGTTCATTGCGTACTGGAACTGTCCATTTCTGTTATTTAAAGAAATGGCTGTATGGCTGTTAAAAACTCCTAAAGTTTCCGTTTTCTGTTCCTTTATTACCTTGACACAATTTTCTACTTCAGTGAATCAAAACGTTATGTGGGATGATAGGTGCACTATGCTGTCAGAAATAAGTAGTGGAAAGCTTCCATAAAATATTGTTTATAAACTTGAGCAGGATATTTATTCTTGTTGGTCTGAAATTAAGATTTCTTTTTTTCTTTCACTTATATGTGTCTTCTGCATTTCATCATACTTTTTCCATAGCCCCTGGCTTTAAGGAACTAAAGGACAGGAAACACGCAGCAATAACAAGTAGAAATTGATATCTATCTTTGTGAGCAACAGTACTACAGCTGTTTTGTGCCAATGTTCACCGTCTCAGATTTTGCTGAACTACTTTTACTCTGTAGGAGGAGTGGGCCTGGTCACAGATTTAAATTATTTTCTGTTGTTTTACTGAAGGGCAACTGCAGTTCCTCAGTTATAATTTTTTTTTCTGCTTTCTTTTTTTTAATTCTAGGCTTTCTGCTCTGGAATTGGTTCTGTACAAAATGAATATTGCATTGTTTCACAAAGGTTGGACCCTCCAGTAGAATTTGTCAAGATCAGTGCGTATAAGTCAACAGCTTATTTTTCTTGAAGACAAGTGTGCAGTTTTTAAAGTTCTGATCACCATGAATTCAGGCTTATGGAGTCAAGAAAAAGCAAGTTCATCCTATCGGGAAGAGCGGACCTTTTACTTGCTCCTCCAAGAATGCAGTGTCATAGACAAGCAGACTCAAAAGCTCTTGAAAGTGCCCAAAGGTAGCATTGGACAGCTTTTTCAAGACCGTTCTTCTGTGGGACATTCCAGAAATATTCCTTGTAAAGGCAAGAAACTGCAGATTGGATTAAAGATTCTGGAACAACCTCATGCAATCCTGTTTGTGGATGAGAAGGATGCTACAGAAATAAATGAAAAACTAGCTGAGTTGCTTTTGGCCATTACTAACTGTGAAGAAAGGTACAGTCTGTTTAAAAACAGAAGTAGGTTAGCTAAAGGCATCCAGATAGATATTGGCTCACCTGTTAGAGTACAGCTGAGATCAGGAGATGATAAATTTCCTGGAGTTGTTCGCTTCAGAGGACCCTTATTGCAAGAAAGGTCCTTAACAGGGATATACTTTGGAGTAGAGTTGCTGGTAAGTCCCTTGCTAAGGGAGAGCATCATATATATTTTATTAGATAAGCTAAAAATCTTTAAATAAGAGGCAGTCACACTAAATTTGTTTCCTAGAAAATCTATGAAAGGACTGAAGGCTACAGAATTATTTTTATTAAATACCTGTGAAAACACCATACGGTGTCAGCCTCGTGTTCTGTCTATTAAGTGAAGCTTGATGAGGTGCATGATCTGGCAATAAGTGTTGAACATACTCTGAGTCTTCTAGCCTAGAAAAATTTAATTGATTGCATCCCCAACATGGTAAATATGTGACTCTCAGATATCTATTGAGTACTTTGGTTTTTCCCTGTGCATGGCAGGATTCAAGCCATAAATTCAGGCTTGGGTTTTAGGGCCGCTGGATTTGTAGAGCCCTAAAAGTCTGATGGCAACTAGGTAAGATAATGTTTCCATTGTGTGCTCCTAATGAGATAGTTCTTCAAAATTCAAGTCAACCATACTCTTTTGGGAGTATTAGCTTCAGGAGAGTGCCACTCATGCATTAGAAGTATATTTTTCAAAGTCCTCTCTAAACTTTTCCAAATTCTCTGAAATTCCCACTAAGAACCTCAGGGGGTATTGGGCCCAAATGCTTCTGAAAATCAACTCTCTCTATTTGACATCTTAGTGGAATTTTTGAATGTTTAGCAATATGCCTAGTATTACATAGTATTGTCTTGATCTGGAAAAAATTTGATGGGCTTCTGCCTGCAGCTACTCTCTAATGACATTCTACTGTTTTCCCCTCAGATAGACAGTGTGTGTCTTTACCACAAATTCCAGCAATAGAATTCTAATGTAATGGTAGCTCATCAGGCAAATTCTTACTGCGATTTCTTCAAAACACTGGATTGTTGCAGTCTGCTTTTGCACAAAATACCTTGATGTCTTTTTTCTTTTTCCCTCCTCCTCCTCCAATGCTTAGGAAGAAGGTCGTGGTCAGGGCTTTACTGATGGACAGTACCAAGGCAAGCAGCTTTTCAGATGTGATGAAGATTGTGGGGTTTTTGTTGCTTTGGACAAACTGGAGCTGGTGGAAGATGATGACAATGAACTGGAAAGTGACTATGCAGCTCCAGTTGACGCAATGCAGGTAGAACTTCCTCCTCTGGAGATCAACTCCAGGGTTTCTCTGAAGATAGGCGAGAGTATAGAGTATGGGACAGTTATATTCTGTGATGTCTTACCAGGAAACGAAAGTTTAGGATACGTTGTTGGAGTGGACATGGTAAGAAAATAATCTGACTTCAATAACTTTTGCATGTGTGTTAGCTAGTAAATTACATGCAATATAGAAGAAGAAACATCCACAAGCTACTTCAGCGGAGGCTGACCTAAAATGGGAAATAAACCCTCGTGTTCAAAGATGCCCCTTGGTGGTAATTGTTTTCTGGCATCAGGTAAATGGGGTCCTATTTGATGCTAAACCATTTGGAAGAAATACTCTGGTCACTCTGAGGAGCCTCCACTGAGCTACTTGCAATGTCAGATGTCAGTCTTGAAGTAAGAGTTGAGTGTTTGTCTTGTGAGACTGGCTTTGTTCTTGCCTTTTAAAAAAAGTAGGCTGAATGCTTTTTTTTTCTTTGCTAGCTGTTTTTTAGTTGATCTTTCAAGAAAATGTGAAGCTTGTCTAAAGTTATTTATAGCAACTTGAATTTTTAAAAATGAACAGCTCTCAAATTTTTGGTAGTTTAAGGTGGTTTTGCTTTTATAGATCAGGTGCTTCCATTTTCTTGATTGCAGTAGCTTTTGCTTAACAGTGCAGTGGAATTGTTATAACTTGTTTTATAATTAGTAGAGGAGTGCTTGTTAAAGTAAGAAATATTTCTCAAAAGAATAGTTTTTAAGTTTGCATTTGTCTTTAAAGACTGTAATGTTTGACTGTTCTAAATACAAAGTCTGTTAAAGGAAAAAGTAGATGTTAAACTTTTTATTTTCCTACTTTTTATGTTCCTAAAGAAGTGTGTGTATTCAGCATGATGTAAATCTTCTCTCATGATATATGTAATGTGATTTTCTATTTTTAGGATAATCCTATTGGAAACTGGGATGGAAGATATAATGGAATACAACTGTGCAGTTTTGCAAGTGTTGAAAGCACACTTCTTTTGCATATCAATGATGTTATTCCAGGTATGCTCTTTCTTAACCAGAAGGCAGACTTCTGTAACAGCTCAACCTAGGCAGAATTACATGATTAAAACAATATTGGGGAATTAATATCCTAAATTCACTTGAATTAGTTTAGCCTTCTGTGTTGTTTCTTTTCAGTTTCCTCATGTTTGGTTACAATCTCACTGGTAGAAAAGGTTTAATATTGAACAAAATCCATGTCAAACTGTGTAGTATTTGCAATACTATACGGGTGTGTTATTGGTGCATATGTAGTGGGAATTGGGAATCTTCTTACTGAATGCTGTTCAGTTTATTCCAGGAGTTGAAATACCTTGGCTCACAAAGCAGTCCTTGCTGTGCTTGAAATGTATTGATAGTATTACTTATGCATTCTGTGAGTGAACGCTTCTAATAGCAAGAGTGTGGAAAATTCACTATCCACAGTAATTTACCGAATAGTGTTAATCTGTAACTACTACAGTCCCCTGATTCCTTTTCTGAAGGAAGAAAAGGCTTTTGTGTAAGACTTGTTTGTGCTCAGTCTGAAGACAGGTACCGATGAGTGTGCAGTCTTGTACAGCCTGTAGTGTGTAACCATTGCCCTGTCTCTTCATTTTGGCTAACTTCTCTTATGTTCACCCCCTACTCGTGGGTTTAGTTGAGATGCATGCTTTGTGCATGAATTCTGTCTTCTCTGGAGAGTTCATGGGGACTTCTCCATTTCCAGGAAAGAGCTGTTGTTGTAGATGTGTTGGTAGAAAGCAAAGTTTGGAATTTCATGCATCTGTTTCCCATAATGGAAGCATGCACATACATTAAAGAATGTGAAATCAAT
The DNA here is from genome assembly GCA_013400835.1 of Zapornia atra. Lineage (NCBI taxonomy): Eukaryota > Metazoa > Chordata > Aves > Gruiformes > Rallidae > Zapornia > Zapornia atra. Next base: position 4,817 of record VZTU01013023.1, read on the forward strand.
CTATTTGATGTGTCTGAGAAATAACAGGAGACTTGAGTAAAGTAACTGCTGATGTGCTAAATGCAAATCCTATGTGCGCCCAATGTCTGTTATGTACCGAACAAGGTTTTGCTTCACTCAGTTTTTATACTTGCAATGCTAAACCTTGGTTCAGTTACATTTCAAATTGAACTTCTCCGTGATACAGTAAAAGCATAGGAAAGGGAAGCTAATACTCTCTTTGTATATGATGTCTTAGAGACTGTGTCACAGGATAGGAGACCTCCCAAGCTTGCCTATACTTCAAGAGGTGGTGGTGACAAAAGCTTGTTCAATCACAGTAAGCCAAAGGCTACAGGTATGTATGAGAAGTGATTTTCTTTTCCTGTGTAAGATTACAAATTTCACTGCTTGGGAAAAAGTGTTGCTTTGCACTACCTATCACTTCATTTATTATTTCAGTTACATATCAAGTTAGATTGATCTGAATTAGTATTAATTTCTGTAGTCATAAAAATTACAGGAGGCAGTTTAAGACTGCTCAAAACACCTTCACTTTCATGAAAAATGGTTTGAGGTTTAGCAAGAATTCAAGAGCATGTTACTTCTGAACTGGTTACAACAGACAGTATTCTTGTTTTGAGTCTGCTGTGTGATGTGGCTTTTAAAATAAATGATGTGGCTTTTAAAATAAATATAGTTTGCTATTGTCTTATTTCTCTAGGACTAGAAACTTTTCAGTTTTTAGTCTGGGAGCAGATCCGCTTAAGAGTGAATATTTTAATTTTGCTGTGATTCAAAATGAAAATTGAATTTCCCAATATACAAGCTTCTCTTGACTGATTTTGGCCAGCTCTTAAAATCTTCCCAGGGAAAAGAACCCAGAAGGGAAATAATTGGGGGTTGTTTGTTTGTTTTTAAGGCAGAAATAAAAATTCGGTGTCTTGAGTATACTAGTGGCTGTTTTGGGTAGTAGAATGCTAAGGAGAGTATATTGTGTAAGCTTTCATTCTGTCTGACATTGGATGCTGGCAGAGATGGTCTTCATTGAAGTAACTGCAGTTGTATATTGGCACAAATTATAGCAGTGTGGAAACGGATTGATAATAAATAAATTATTGCCCTCTCTGAAATTTTTTTCCATTAAAAAGTGCTGTGACTTAACCTGTCAGGCAGCTAAAACAACTGCAAGCTTGTTCACCCTACCCCAGCGTGTGCTGGGAGAGAAAATTGGAAAGAAAAAAATACGTCTTGTGGGTTGAGATCAAGGCAATTTAATATGACAGCACAATTGCTCGCCACCCACAGACCACCAATGTCCAGATAGTTCCTGAGCTACAGTCCCATTCCCAGCCAGATTCCCCATAGTAGCTGAGCACGATGTCATATGGTACAGAACATCCCTTTGGCCAGTTTGGGTGAGCTGTCTTGGCTGTGTCCCCTCCCAGCTCCCTGTGCACTCCCAGCCTTTTTGCTGGTGGGACAGTGTGAGAAGCTGAAAAGTCCTCATCTTGAGGTAAATGTTGACTAATAACAGCTGATTTATCACTGTGTTATCAACATTATTCTCATTCAAAGTCCAAAACACAGCAGCATATCTGCGACTAGGAAGAAAATCTTCTCTATCCTAGCCTGCTGCTACATTGCTGTATACCGAATCGCAAGTGCTGCCTTATATCCCTACTTTTAGTAGTAATGAAAAACATGCATTTGAGGAGTGTTTTCTGCCTTCTATTCAGGTTGGTGACTTGAAATTTGAGCTTGAGGATTAAGTTGGTGTGGGGTAAAGAGCTACCTCGTTGCAAGCTTGGAACTGGGAGAGCTTTGATGGGAGGTCTTGCTGCTTTGTGAAAAGATGGTTAGGTCTTCAAAGTATAGTAACAAATTCATGCTGTGAAATAAACGTGTAGCTAACGTTTTGCAAGTAGAGATTAATCTCTTCAGTAAAATGTGCTGTTTTCCAGGATCTACCTCTGAAACTGGAAATAGAAACAGATCTGAAGTCTTCTACACATTAAATGGTTCATCAGTTGACTCTCAGCCTCAAACGAAAACAAAACCTCCATGGTATATTGATGAAGGTAAAGAGAGATTATAGTCTTATGTGTAGGCAAAGGCTTTATTTTAAAGAAACCAACACCACCCCAATACCCACAAAACTAGAGTATATTCATGTTCTTCAAATAAAATGAGTTGAAATTTAAAACAGCTGGAATATGTTGTCTTACTGGGAACATGTACTGTATCATAAAAAGCATCTTGGAACACCCATGACCGTACTGTCTTAATTGACAGACCTGTTGTTTTATCCTGCATGTAGGAGATAACATTCTTGGCACTGTATGGGTAGCTCTGTGAGAATGCGTATTCTTGCAGGCAAAATAAAAGCTGAGGCTTGGAAAGAAAATACGAAGATACATAATTTTATTTTGCCTCTTTGTGTCACTAATGATACAGATCTGAGGGCAATAACAACAAAAAACCCCCACCAAAACAGAACAACAAAAATTTCAGAAGTTGATTTAAAGGCAGCAGGAACTGTAATGTTCTGACATGCCAACTAATTAGTATTTAAAAAGTTCTTTCTGTAAAATCTCTATGAATTCTTACAAGTATGGGTGCATGTACCATAAGGATCTGTGTATATTGATTTACTCCCAGATCTACTTTTTTTTTTCCTTTTCTTTTTTTGGCCAGCTCTTCTAAAATATAGCAGCCTGTGTTAGTAACTGAAGGGGTTAATGCTAGATAGGTTTTCATTGTAAATTAACACTGTCACAATAGTAGCCTCTGAATTCTAAGAGCTATAAAAGAAAATGGGTTAAAATTGCTCTTGGTTGCCAAACAAATGTTCCAAGAGCTTGGACCTCTGTTTAAAAATTACTTTGTTACAATATTTAAAATAAACAAGGGAAATATCCTATGGATGTCCTAAGGACTATGGAAGTAAAGGACAAAATAATTATATATATATATACATAAATTTTTTGACATTTAAATTCAGTTAATAAAAGAGCACAGAGTGAAGAGGCCACTTTTTTTCTGTGAATACCATTTGTATACCGAAGACCGTGTAGAGAGATGAGAGAAGATACAGAACACGTGCTATTATATCTAGTTATGATCTCATTTATCAGGCACTGCATTAGTCATGACTTGCTTTAATTTTGGTTATGTATATATAGATTCCTTGTGTTAGAACCAAAGTATTGTGAACAGAACCAAAGCCAGGGGAACAAACACTTTTCATGTTAAGCAATTACTCATCTTGGTATAAAGTGTGAGCCAAATCTTTTCCTTGATCACACTGACCAGTGAGGAGATCTTAGTTTTGCCCATTACAGACAATCCTTGGGCTGTTAACTTGTCTTCAAAGAAAAATTCCAATGTGGGGATAAAAAGTTTTCAGTCTAAACACTCCTGCAGTTTCTGGCTACTGTCTCCTTTCTCTGTGCTGTCAGTTTCCACTGGTTGTGTAGAAGTGGTAGGGCTGCAGCAGTGTGTTCTCAGCCAGCTCTTTCCAGTGTTGCNAACTGGGAGAGCTTTGATGGGAGGTCTTGCTGCTTTGTGAAAAGATGGTTAGGTCTTCAAAGTATAGTAACAAATTCATGCTGTGAAATAAACGTGTAGCTAACGTTTTGCAAGTAGAGATTAATCTCTTCAGTAAAATGTGCTGTTTTCCAGGATCTACCTCTGAAACTGGAAATAGAAACAGATCTGAAGTCTTCTACACATTAAATGGTTCATCAGTTGACTCTCAGCCTCAAACGAAAACAAAACCTCCATGGTATATTGATGAAGGTAAAGAGAGATTATAGTCTTATGTGTAGGCAAAGGCTTTATTTTAAAGAAACCAACACCACCCCAATACCCACAAAACTAGAGTATATTCATGTTCTTCAAATAAAATGAGTTGAAATTTAAAACAGCTGGAATATGTTGTCTTACTGGGAACATGTACTGTATCATAAAAAGCATCTTGGAACACCCATGACCGTACTGTCTTAATTGACAGACCTGTTGTTTTATCCTGCATGTAGGAGATAACATTCTTGGCACTGTATGGGTAGCTCTGTGAGAATGCGTATTCTTGCAGGCAAAATAAAAGCTGAGGCTTGGAAAGAAAATACGAAGATACATAATTTTATTTTGCCTCTTTGTGTCACTAATGATACAGATCTGAGGGCAATAACAACAAAAAACCCCCACCAAAACAGAACAACAAAAATTTCAGAAGTTGATTTAAAGGCAGCAGGAACTGTAATGTTCTGACATGCCAACTAATTAGTATTTAAAAAGTTCTTTCTGTAAAATCTCTATGAATTCTTACAAGTATGGGTGCATGTACCATAAGGATCTGTGTATATTGATTTACTCCCAGATCTACTTTTTTTTTTCCTTTTCTTTTTTTGGCCAGCTCTTCTAAAATATAGCAGCCTGTGTTAGTAACTGAAGGGGTTAATGCTAGATAGGTTTTCATTGTAAATTAACACTGTCACAATAGTAGCCTCTGAATTCTAAGAGCTATAAAAGAAAATGGGTTAAAATTGCTCTTGGTTGCCAAACAAATGTTCCAAGAGCTTGGACCTCTGTTTAAAAATTACTTTGTTACAATATTTAAAATAAACAAGGGAAATATCCTATGGATGTCCTAAGGACTATGGAAGTAAAGGACAAAATAATTATATATATATATACATAAATTTTTTGACATTTAAATTCAGTTAATAAAAGAGCACAGAGTGAAGAGGCCACTTTTTTTCTGTGAATACCATTTGTATACCGAAGACCGTGTAGAGAGATGAGAGAAGATACAGAACACGTGCTATTATATCTAGTTATGATCTCATTTATCAGGCACTGCATTAGTCATGACTTGCTTTAATTTTGGTTATGTATATATAGATTCCTTGTGTTAGAACCAAAGTATTGTGAACAGAACCAAAGCCAGGGGAACAAACACTTTTCATGTTAAGCAATTACTCATCTTGGTATAAAGTGTGAGCCAAATCTTTTCCTTGATCACACTGACCAGTGAGGAGATCTTAGTTTTGCCCATTACAGACAATCCTTGGGCTGTTAACTTGTCTTCAAAGAAAAATTCCAATGTGGGGATAAAAAGTTTTCAGTCTAAACACTCCTGCAGTTTCTGGCTACTGTCTCCTTTCTCTGTGCTGTCAGTTTCCACTGGTTGTGTAGAAGTGGTAGGGCTGCAGCAGTGTGTTCTCAGCCAGCTCTTTCCAGTGTTGCCAAATGACAAACATCTTCCTATGTGCCTTCAGTTCTTAGTGAAATACAGGACACACAATAAATCAGATGTGGTTGCAGATACACTTCATTGGTTTGATAGTTAAGCCTTTCCTTTTGTAAGAAGAGGGGGGGAAAACCCCCTAACATTTACTAACATCTTGGTTTTAACTTTTAACAGTTGCTGAAGACCCTGCAAAATCACTTACTGACTCATCTTCTGGATTTGGGCATTCTTCACCACCACTGCAGCCACCTTTAACAAATTCTGTGTCTACAGAAAACAGATTTCACTCCCTCCCTTTTAGCTTGACAAAAGCGTCAAGTACTAATGGTACTATTAGCCATAGTCCCCTCTCTTTATCTGTTCAGTCAGTCATTGGTGATGTCAATACTACGGCTAACCAGGAGAGTCCTTCAACAGCAGGTCCAGTGGGGAACTCACACGGTCTTGAAGCAGGTTCCTTGGCTGAAGTTAAAGAAAATCCTCCATTCTATGGAGTAATCCGCTGGATTGGCCAGCCCCCTGGAGTAAATGAAGTATTAGCTGGACTGGAACTGGTAAATATAAATTGTAGTTCCTATGAATATTAATTACATGTTGCTAGTTTTGTTTGTGAGGGTTGCTGCCTGTGTATTTGCAAAAGCAGCTGGTCTGGAAGAATTTTTCCAAATGGGTTGCCATGTGACCTTTCAACAGAGATAAAATCTCAGATGAGCTCCCACTCTGGTGGCTGCCCTAGACCCTACTCTTTTAATGGGATCTGAGTTGTCTTTGTGTCACAACAGATAACTGAATTTTTTGGACTGGTCACTTACTTTGCTTACAGTACAGAAATTTTAATTGAAAAAAACCCAGCTGTATTTAAAGGTTCTCTATGTAAAATGCCCTGGCTATAAGAGTCTTTATGGACTATCAGTTTTTGCATGCCAGCAACCAGACAGTGCCAGAGTTATGACTGTCAAAAGTCGTAACACTGGTTTTGATAATCTATGGTTCCTAATGTTGACTAGGTTTACTTCTTGCTCTCTGTTCCTATCTCCCCTGAGCTGCTTCAGATGGAAGTTGTTTTATTTTAGATGGAGTGAAAGTTTAAGTGTAAAGAAAAAAGGTTTAGCTATTAATTTCCTCAGTAAATCCTGTTAAAGAACACAGCTGAACCTTTTTATGCTAAAATGCAGGAACATTGTGTATCAAGCTTCAGGGCACCTGAAGAGTGACTTGTGGGTAGATATTTTATCAAATGTCTTGCAGCAGAATTCTAGAAATAAGAAAAGTAATGAATTCTCACTTGAATTTTCAGGAAGATGAATGTGCAGGTTGTACAGATGGAACGTTTAAAGGAACTCGTTACTTCACTTGTGCTCCAAAGAAAGCTCTTTTTGTTAAACTCAAAAGCTGCAGGCCAGATTCCAGGTTTGCCTCACTGCAGCCTGTTTCCAACCAGATTGAACGCTGCAACTCTCTAGGTACTGAGCTTCAGCTTATTACTTATTTATCAGCTGGGAACTGACCTGGGGTTTGGTTTCATTTATTCCTGCAATATGGGCTGTGTAATGAACGCTTGAAAGTCTGTACAGGTATTAATTAAATGAGATAATGAATAGAAGATCAGTCTGTACAGAACATAATGCTTCTATGGATTGTTTTTTTTTATATGTTCATATATTTAAAGACATTTCATAAAATGAATGGGGGTTTTGTTATGCTGTACATTTTCTACTTGAGAAGTTGTAAAGCAATCTTGCTGAAACTGGTATTTGCAACTCCAGCAATATGTGATTGCAATAGCAGAAATAAAGACAATTTCTTTCTATAATGTCAAATTAATTTTTTTTTAAACATTATCATAGAAAAGTATATATTTTTATGGTGGAAGTTAGTGGGTTTTTTCTAACTTCAGGTATTAAAGATTTCTTGGGTTGTGTTTTATTGCCTGGGACAACAGCAAAGAAAAAAGTGTCTGGTATTTGTAAGATAGTGTGAACGGGGCATCTGTAATGAGAACTTCATTCCTACTGGATAAAATTAATTCAGTGCTGCAGGCTTTCTGAAGCACTCTAATGTGCATCGTCAGTGGAATGTAAGGCCTTGTTCACTATCTGCAAGACACTAAGTCTCAGCTGTAATAAAGTGCTATTCTAGTCCAGAGAAGGAATGCTTACGCTTAGGCAGCAACTTAGATATAAAACGTTAATAGGAAAATCTCAAGGGGGTTAAAATTTGAGGCTTTAAAGTGTCTTTTGAAACAAAAAATTTCAGCCTTTGGAGGTTACTTAAGTGAAGTGGTAGAAGAAAACACTCCTCCAAAAATGGAAAAAGAAGGTTTAGAGACAATGATTGGAAAGAAGAAAGGTATCCAGGGTCATTACAACTCCTGTTACTTAGACTCCACCTTATTCTGGTAAGTTCATAATTTGTATAGTGGCATCCCATGCTAGAAATGCAGAACGTGTGATCTCTGTTGTAATGACTGTCTGTGTGACTGCGCAGCTTACGAAGTCATGCGCTGCGATCTCTGACGCATTGCTGTGCTCTTTCAGTTTGAACAAGTTCTGCACATGAAGTGCTAGAACCATGCCCAAATGGTTCTGGCCCTTGTGTATCTGTGCTCCCTGTGACTAAAGGATGAAAGAATGCACAGGCCAGGGGTGGAGGGAGGGAACTATCTCTTACAACTTACTTGCAGAATCCTATCTTGGCAACTGGTTTTGTACTCTGCTGTAGGAAGGGTACTGGGTTAAGAGTGGACTTTTGCTATTTAGTACGGCTGTGTTGTCCTCTGTCTGTAACTCTCTTTGAGTTACTTTGGTTCTTTTAATTCTTCCTGTGGCTTTGCTTGGTTTGCCTTACATTGCTCACACATCTGAATGGTTCTATCTTCAAGAATCAAAGCAGCCTTCCTTTTCTTTTTTTTCTTTGTAGCCTATTTTCTTTTAGCTCCGTTTTGGACACTGTGTTACTCAGACCTAAAGAAAAGAATGATGTAGAGTATTATAGTGAGACTCAAGAGCTGTTACGGACAGAGATTGTGAATCCTCTGAGAATGTAAGTACAGACATGAACCGGTCTATACTGGATCCTACTATGTATGCATTCCTCATGCAAACCTGAAGTTTGGCTAACTGCTGCTCCTGCCAGTCTGTTCAATTTTTTTTTTTTGAGTAGTTTTATGTGTTCTTCATGGTAAATTTGATCAGTACTAAATGGAAATAGTTGTCCATTGTTTGGTGATAAAATATTTCTACTAGTTTCTATTTGGAAATGCAGTCAGCATAAAGCTATTGTAAAATTTGTATGGGTCTGAATACAAAAGCATTGATAAATACAAATCATGTTTGTTCACAACATTTGTATTTACATGTTGTTAACGATGCTGTTCTTGACAAGAAAAGTATTTGGGTTATCTTATGTGGAGTTTCACAATTTGATAGATTTGGTGGTACTTAATTTTTACATGTGGTCTGCAATTGGTCAGAACACTTTTATTAAAAGACCTTAATGTGACCTTTGTAATTTCTTAGGCAAAATGAACAAAGGAAATATGACAAAAATGTACATAAGCTATTTATCTTTACCTTTTCTCTGTTTTTTTAAGCATGCAGATAATACAGTTGTAGCTCTGGAATTCTGTAGGCTGTCACTGAACAATTTGTCACAGTTTTTCTTTTGATTCCTGGAATTAAATGATGACATCTGAACCCTTGTACTTGTAGGGGGGTGTGTACTTGCCTGGTGTATTCCAGGTTCTGTGGTGTAAGGAGAAATCTCAAGTGGCTGAGAAGACCAGAAGTCTTGCTTCTCCTACTTTTCCACCATGTTTAAAACTGTCTTTGTAGTTTTTGTAATATTGAGGAAATGAATGAATTCTCAAAACCATATTCTTGGGTCAGTGATACACTTCTGTATCTTTTCCTCAGATATTGAAATATTTTTTTAAGAACTTGCACAGTGCTGCTGTTAGGTGACGTTCCGGAAAATGATGTATTAAGCGGTGTGAATTACAGTGAAAATAAAAGTAATTGGAAACAGTTATCCTGCTAAGTTAATGTTTAAAAAGAGCTCTTACAGGTTATGCAAGAACATTGATCACAGCACTAAATTTATACTGCATTAATAAAACTGAAGGATTGAATGTGAGGAGTTAATATGTAGTTTTGAAGAAATACTGTACACAGTTAAAGAAGAATCTCAGAACTTGTATTTCAGCATTTAAGAGCTTATTTTCTGCTTCTCTGACTTGATTGCAAACTAGCTAATAGCTTATTAAACCCATTTATCTTAGATATGGATATGTATGTGCTACAAAGATAATGAAACTGAGGAAAATACTTGAAAAAGTTGAGGCTGCATCAGGATTCACTTCAGAGGAAAAAGGTAACTGGAGATTCTCTTTTCTTTGAGATTTTTTTGCTTCCTTGTGTCTGCAAGGAACCCGAGCTGAATGGTTTCTGACGTAAGTCTTCCATTGGCTGGATTTCTTTTCTTGCCTTCCTGTGCCCATGTAACTCCCTTCTAGCAGTTAGGGGAGATCTAACGCTCGGAAATGAAGACTGCTGTAAGGTGGGGGTCTTTGTTCCCTTTCATCCTTAGGAATAATCTTTCCACTGCAACATTTCATTGTTACAATGGTTATGTAGTACTTTAAGAAATAAAATGTGTAAATTGTCTTAGAAAAATCAATTCCCAATCTCTTGGTCTTCTGGTGCATATAATGATTAAATAGCTTTGTATTATGTAGCTGTTTTGGTTTTGTTTGGGGGAACACTAATTTCTTTGTGAATCCTTAATGCTGAAAAACAATATTTATTGCAGTTAGTGGCAGGAAAAGAAATATATTGGGGGGAAAACTGTTGGGGGAGAATAGACCTCTGGGAAGCTAGTGTTGGCTGCATTCTTGATTAGAGAACTCAGTCTCTGGGTTTAGACGGACTTTGTATTATTGTGTGGGTTTTGTGCGAGTGTTACTGTCACTACTCATCATCGCTTCCCTGTAGTTTCACTGTGTTCTTTTGAAAGTTGTTGTTTCTCCTGGAAAAGTTGTGTGGCGCCAAATGGTTCCTGTGAAATACAGAGCATTTGTTTTGATCCTTACTGGAAAGCTTTGTTATCCTGTTGAGCCTGTCTCTTATTAGGGCCATCTGACACCAAAAGAGTAAATAAAGGTTTGTGTCATTAAAAATGTTCATGGTTTGTCATAATCCTATTCTGTTAATAAAGCTGTAAAAATAAAACTTTAGTTTTTTTCCTTTTACAAACTTTGAAAACTTTGATTTAAAATCAACCTTGAGCAATGTATCTGGTTTTGCATACCAACAGGACTTTATTTTTCTCCACAGATCCAGAAGAATTTTTGAATATTTTATTTCACCATATTCTCAGAGTTGAGCCACTGTTGAAAATAAGGTGAATCTTTTTTTCTTTGTTGAACTAATCTATTAGTAGAGCCTAATGGGGAGGATGTATCTGCTGCCTTTCAGATTGAGGTAGCTCTTTAGAGTACCTTGGACTTGTGATTTCTGTTTCTAATAACATTCAATATAACGTTATACTGGCAAACCTGACACTATTTCCTACCTGGGTTTTGCCAGGTCTCTTGTTGTAAAAGCTCATGGACTGGACAAAGATCCCCTGTCCTAGTGCTGTCTACTTGAGATCCTTACTGCCTTCCTACTAATTGTGCTGGAGAAGGGCTGCTCAGCACCTCATGGCCTGCAGCTTAGCTACTTAGCTTTGGGACAAGCTGCAGAGATTGCTGAATAGGTGTTTAAGCCATGGAAACTGATTTGCATTTCTTTCTTTAAGGCTAAGAATTATTGTTGTTCCTTTTGATGTTTTATTACAGAACCTTTTGTCTTTCCAATGAAAGCAGCTTTAGGAGTTTTCAGTGCATGTGTTTAGGAAGTGTTTCTCGGGTGGTGATTCAGTAATGCACAGGCATGTGTTTTTAAAATGTACTTTGAAGCTTGTACTGCTTTTGTTTAAGTTTTGTTTAAATCAGCCCACACTTAATACTTGATTGCCTGTCACCTAAGGTACTTTGTTATTGCTGGCTTTCTTTTTTTCAAGCACAGTATTTCAATGCAAAGAGGATATTGTATAGGCTGGTTTGTGGTAGATGTTATTTTCCAGTCATGGTTACAGTAGAGCTTCAGAATCTGTTTTTCTTAAAATCTGTTTTTAGATCAGCAGGTCAGAAAGTACAAGACTGTTACTTCTACCAAATTTTCATGGACAAAAATGAGAAAGTCGGAGTCCCAACAATTCAGCAGTTACTAGAGTGGTCATTCATCAACAGCAACTTGAAGTTTGCAGAGGTTGGTCACAGCTCTTGCTTTGTTAGAATATGACAATACCTAGATATTTGCCTGTTCTGGGACAAAAGTAGGATTTGTTGCAAAAAACAAATGTGGGCAAGTTGGAAATGGGAGTGCTAGGTCAGTGCTACAGGTTGCCTACATGACAAAACTATTTTAAGGTTGACTTAAAGACATGTATCCTTCAGCTGAAAAGACCAAAATAATTTAGATAAGGAATTACTAAAAGAAAACATTATTTCCTGCCAGAAAGTTGTTTTAAGAACTACATTTAGAGATATCTCTGTAAAAAGCTTTATAAAGGGAAGGTTTTGTTTCTTTTTCCCTAGGAAGGGGTAGTGTAATCAAGTATATTTAATAGTGTATTTGAGCATGACTGAGACTTGGGAAATTTGACAATGATTTAGATGTCACTTTCTCTCAAAAACTTAAATTTGTTTGCTTACCATCTTGTTGATGAGCTGGAAGTTTAAATAACATTAATATGTTTATAGCATTAGAAGTATGTTCCTAAACTTAGATAATTATCTACCTCATCTTCATTATGTTATATTCTGGCATTGTACCTAGGCACCTTCTTGCCTGATTATCCAGATGCCTCGGTTTGGAAAAGACTTCAAAATGTTCAACAAAATTTTCCCGTCTTTGGAATTAAATATAACAGACTTACTTGAAGATAGTAAGTATATAACATTGTGTTGTGCAATTAAAGGGAACTGTTCAGAGTGATTAACGTAGTGAAAGTAAGTACTTCTGGTAGTTTTGTTTGGATGGGTTTCTTTTTTATTAAACGTTTAACAAGGTAAGTGTGAGATGCTCAGGCTGAGGAGAAAGGAATGCTTACTGGATGGAATGCTTTCTTTCCCCCTTATATCAGTTACTCAGAATATAGAATATGACTTGTTTAATTATGTTTACTTAATTCTTGAGTATCTGTTCAACTAACATTACTTCAATATGGTGGTGGTAAAATTGGGTTATTGGCCAGCAGAACAATTTTATATGGCAGGTAGGAAGTCTTAAAAGCTAAGTGTAGCACCAAGATTGATTAACAAGTAGTTACAATGTTAAATTTCATTAGTCTTCATCAGTTTGTGCTGCTTGCTTCTAAGCTTTTCGTCAGTAGTTTATCAAACTAGAAGAAGCGAACCTTAGTATGTAACCCTGCAGGGTGTAGTGATGGTGCGTTTTTCAACTATGAATCTACCAGGTTTTTGTGACCTAAATTTCTGATATTTGTCATCCACTGAATTTTTCATTGCATTAAACTGTGTGTCTTTCCTTAGGTAAAGTTTGATTAAAAAATTAATAAAACCACTAAAGTTATTTGCATTAAAAAATCTTTGAAACTGTATGGCCTTTCCTTCACTGTCATGGCTGTCAGCTTTTTAACCTTTTTTTTTTTCTGGTGGCAATAGGTGTAGGGGCTAAGCTAGTCATACCAATATGATGAGAGAGAACTAACTTGATTTTAAATCCTGTTTTGACTTGTTAGTGCAGTTAGATAGAACTTAATTTTTATCATCTTTTGTTTTGCAACTTCCCACTCGAAAGATCTTACTCCACATTAGGTCAAAGGGAAGAAGTTAAACACAGCGATACATTTCTGCTTTGGCAATCCAACTGTAGCTTTTTTTTTAGGGTTTTTTTCTCCATTTAAAGTATCAATCCTCTCTCCTTCCCATACCCCTTGTCTTAAAAAGCAAAAATGCCTCCCCACACTGAAACCTATTCTTTAAAAATGCAGCTCCCAGGCAGTGCCGTATATGCGGTGGGCTTGCTATGTATGAGTGCAGAGAGTGTTATGAAGATACTGATATTTCTGCTGGGAAAATCAAGCAGTTCTGCAAAACCTGCAATACCCAAGTAAGTTGTGTGTGTTGCTCTGCGTGGGGTTAACACAAATGGTAAATGCTGTAATCATTGAAAGAAAAGCGAGACTGTCTCACCAGCACTTGTGTAACTGCATCCACCAAGTAACGTGTAGTCTTTGGTGACAAATCAAGAACTCCACTTGACCCTGTAATGCGTTCGTCAACAGTTTCTTACTAAAAACATGGCAACTGCCAAACCCAGGACTGAAGCAGTAATAATAATGGTAGGCGTCCTGGAATCTGTTTCCTGGTTTTTACATACATGCTGCCTTGTTTGAATTGATGAATTCGGAACGTAGAAGCACTTAATGTTTCAAGCTGTTTGATAACTTGCATGAAGCAGTCATAGTCATGGTTTGTTTTCAAGTCTGAACTTAGTAGAAAATTGTTGCATTAAATCTGACCCCCTTTCTAACCTTAGACTTGAATTTTCTGGGCAATTTTGAACTACTGGGAAAAATAGAAGAAACATCTAGTCTGCTGCTGCTGTTGCAGCTTGTTCTCTAATGCCATTAATCTTCAATTCAGCAGTAATGTTCTTTTTTGCTGTATCTGCCACGGAAAAAATCTTCCGGGGTGTGTTTTCTCCTCTGAAATATCACTTCAATTGTAGGTTCATCTTCATCCCAAGAGACAGAGTCATAAATTCAATCCGTTGTCACTACCTAAAGATCTGCCAGACTGGGACTGGCGACACGGCTGCATCCCATACCAGAAGATGGAGTTGTTTGCTGTCCTCTGCATAGAAACAAGCCACTATGTGGCTTTTGTTAAATACGGGAGGGATGACTCCGCCTGGCTTTTCTTTGACAGCATGGCAGATCGGGATGGTAGAGCTTTTATTTATTCTTAGTAATTTTCTCTTTTTTTGGGTGTATTACTGTGTTAAATTTTAGTGTCTGTTTCTTAATGGTGTGGGGATATTAACAGTGTTTAACTTGAAGTACTTGATGCTGGGACACTAATCTTACCTCAGCGTAGTGATTTCATAGCAGCTGCTGATTTGCATAGCCTGAATTTCACCCAAACTGGATGTCTTACTTCTGTGCCATCTACGTAGTAACTGCAGAAATTCTATAGTGGGACTCCTTGTAATTTTTTTTTTCCTATACTTGGAAAGTTTACTGATAGAACTCGTGTTAAGTAAGTGCAGGAGCGTGTTTTCAGCCTGTATTTAAGCAGATGCACGCAATTATCACATAGTACACAAGTATTATTGTTGCTTCAGCTTAAATGACTTGGTGTAGTTGTCTTTAGAATAAAAGAAATAGACACGCATTACAACATCTATGCCATTCCTTTGCAATCTCTTTAGAGTTTATCAGTGGAAAAATGTAACCTTGCAATAATACAAATGTCAGTAAAACAAGTGTTCTCTTAGATACTACTGCTATAAAATTGTGTTTAAGGACTATCTGCTCAGTTCTGGTGCCTAAGAAAACCAGCAATAGCTGCAAGTGTCAAACACACCAGTACTTCTTTGCATGAAGAATTCTTGAATCCCTATGTTACAGTGTGACTGGGAGAGGGCAGGGAGAAGAATCTTGCCTCCTGATGAAAGTGAAACTGTTAGAGGATTAAAGCTTTGCTCTTATATAGCCCAGAAGGCAATCAAGCTTAGTTTCAGACACTTGAAATGTCTACGACTCAAGTGTGTCAAGAACCGCTTTATTTCAGAAGTGTAGGTCACGTGAGCTACAGGATAGATCGTCTGCTGGTCTTAGGGGGTTTTGTATTACAAATAGTTTTATTCAGCTAGTGCTATAAGCTGAAAATGTCTGCTGGGGGAAGTGTATCGTGGATGGCCACACTTGTGGTGCTTGAATGTGCTCGCTTATGCATGGGAAATGGCCAGGAGCAAACCCTGCCTTGGTCTTGCAAGTCAGGTACAGACACTCATGGTTTATAAGTCATCAGCTGTTACCACTTGTCATGTTGTTATCAAATTCTCTAGCAATTGAGGTGGAGTATGTATTCTGGCCACTTTTTGAAGTCATTTGAATTTTTAATGTTATCAAAACCAGGAAGTTCTTGTTCTGGTAGGGTTTTTGTGTGGTGTCTATGGGGGAGGTGTGTGTCTTAGTAAGCGTTGCAAAATATTCTGACACTAATTGATTATTTTTTCTCCTTAAATAATATGCTTTTTATAGAAGTTTACCCTTCAGTAGTCCAGAATAGCATGTTTAAATCTTTCTAGAAGACATTTTTCAAGAACTACTTGTGTATATGTGTGTATATATATATGAGAATATACGTAGCTGCTATTATAATGTGGTCCTCTTTCTTTCCTTATGGTTAACAGGAGGTCAGAATGGCTTTAACATTCCACAAGTTACCCCATGCCCAGAAGTTGGCGAATACCTGAAGATGTCTCTAGAGGAATTACACTCACTGGATTCCAGAAAAATTCAAGGCTGTGCACGAAGACTACTTTGTGATGCTTACATGTGCATGTATCAAAGTCCAACAATGAGTTTATACAAATGAACAATATCCTCTGGAAAACTGAAGGAACACTGTAGTTACTGACTGTTGCGTTTGCTGCATTTTTTGTTTAGTTTTAATGCAACCGTTGCTGGCAATGGATGCGATGACAAGGAAGAAGTTGGCTCGCAGAGCAAAAGGATTACGGTTCCAAAAACTACATGTTGAGTTCTGTAACTGAAGTATTTAAGCATTTTGCACTCTTGGAAGTGTGCTTGTGTGTGTTTGTTTTATAAACAAAGTCTAAGTGAAGTTACTAAAACTTAAAGCTTTAAGTGCATTGATTATACACAGGCTTTTTTTTTTAAATGTTAAAGGAGGAATTACAGCAGGAGAAACTTTCTTAGTCCATTGGGAATGTAAAGATATGCAGTGTTCTTGCTTATGCATCCCTATGGACCAAGGATGGTGATTCTCACGTTTCTCTACCCTCTGCACCCACCACTTCTCCCCACCCCTTGATCCTTCTAGCACCACAGAGTCTTTCTCTTGAGGAGAGAGTAACTTCAGTTGCAGTATGATAAATTTTAGACTGCTCATTGCATATTAATTCTGTTCTGTTGTCTGTCTCCTACATTCTTTTCAGTTCACACATTTGCATCTTCAACTATTAGCATTCATTCGAAGATCTGAATTCCTGTCTTGTGTGAAAATCAACCACACAGATTTGCTATCTGTTAACTTGTGATATTTGGAGGGGGGGAAGAGGAGGAGAAGAGGGTATTAAAAGGGGAAGCATAATTGCTGAAATGTAAAATTAGCAATGAAAGTTAACAGATGTCTTTTTCTAAGTGTCTTTTTAAAGAAACAAAGCAGTCTGGAACAGAGCAGCAACTATACAAATGATTTGAGGACAAAACAATGAAATAGTGGATTGCCTCAGGGAACGTTACTGAAGTGGATTCTAGTCCTTGGTAAAACAAAACTGACTTTTCTACAGTACATTAAGCTACTACCTGGGAAATACGTTGTATGCCTGACTCCCTTTCAGGAGTGCTAGTGCATTTAAAAAAATATCTGCCTGGAAAGATGAAACTATAAATAAAAATAGATCAGAGTTTTACTGTATACCAAGTACCTAATGAAAACCAACTTGAAAAGCTGCAAAACCTGTGTTGATGTAACAGTGTATTCTGAAGTCTATTGGTTCCTGTTTGCAATGAAATACTGCTGTTCTAGTTGCTTTTTAGCTACTTCCATCTACACACTGACTAGCAAACATGCAATTCTATATATACAGTAAATTCTGGTTGTACAAATTGCATATTGAAGAGCTGTACCTTTTCAACTCTTAAGATGTTTTATATGGAAAGCTTTCTTTTGGGATCAAGTCTATAGAAGGATAGATCACAAAATGTAACAAAAGAAAAGCCACTTTGAAAAAGCCACCGTTGTAAAGACAATGGAGACTGATCCCATATTGTAGAAAATGTGGTTACTGTGTTCTTTGGAAAACCTAAGATCTTTCTTTGGGACAGAGTACTGGAGAGATTTGAAAACAGTGCTTGAAGGACTAATCTCTCTAAAGCAAGGGCTGCTGAGAGACTGGGTCTGTTCCATTAGCTGCTGCATGGAGTGTGCTCTAGGGTTCTTTCCCCACTTTTCGAGAGCAAGGAAGTTATTAAAAGCGTCACTGTTGCTTTTGCTTCTAATAGTCTCCTGGCTTCCATGTTCCCTTGCCTTATTTATCTAGTCTGTGCTCCTTGGGAAAATGCTCTTTCTTTAGTTTCAGTGCTGTTATGGGCTCCTGACCTTTCCTGAAAGAGGCGATGGATTCATCGGTCAGTGGTGGGGTTTTTGTCCTTTTCCTTGGCTACCTGTGCTCCTGCTATGGTACAGCAGATGCTCAGAAGTGTTCACAAAGATGCTATAGAACCAGCCAAGGTAAAAACCCCAAAAAACTAGCCTATGAGGTCTAGGTTAGGCTGCTTGTATTTATTAAATGGGCTGGAGAACACTCATAGGGGCTGAGCAGAAGGTCTCGTACCCACCCAGGGCTGTGTATTGAAGAGGAAGTTCAGCTGCAGCCTCCAGGTACTTCATGGTTTTAAATAGAGTGGGTTTGCAGAACAAAAGGCACTACTACTGCTTCTACTCCTCCAGCCTCTCGTCTTGCTCCCCTCAAAGTGGCACACCTTGTTGGCTACCTTTGTTTCCCTAGCATGACTCTTGAACTGAAAGGATCTGCAAGTGGTGCCCCCTTCTGACCAAGTAGCAAAAAGTGAGGCTTTACCAGCAGATTGAACACACTCATGTACCCAATGAGACCGACGTTAATGTCTGGATTCTTCCCTAGCCCTAGATTTGAGTTCTGATTTTCCTGATCATTAACTTCATGTGGTTTCACTTGTGCCATCTTTCTTTGCACATCTCCCCCACACACACACTACCTGAAGTCACAGTCACCTTACCTCTTTTGCCTGAACTTGGCGGCCAATAGACCTGGAACTGCTCTGGCCAGAGGGGAGGCTTGCACTGGGCACCCTCAGTAAAGTTTTCTAGATGAACAATCTCGTAGCGAGATAGCTGCTCTCTATCGCTACTGCAGATACCCAAGATCCCTGTTTTCCAGGAAGCATATCCTACTAGCAGAAGTGAATACAAATAGATGTAAAGGGTGTAAAGGAAATGCTTGGCTGCTTCTGGCCTTTGTGTTGAAATGGACAAGGTGTATGAACACTTACTGTGGTACACGTGGAGAACAGAAAGACCTGTGGACATTGAAATGCATTCTGTACACACTTCTGGGTGACAAATACACAGTACTTTATAGCCTGTCCTGTACTGCTCCACATTGCTGCAAAACAGTAAATAGCATCATTACACTGTTTATTGCTTATCAGTTAAGAGGACAGAGATGTCTTCTACAGCATTAAAAAAAAAAAGGGTTTGTTTTTGATAATTAAGTCGTCTTTTAATCCAAAAAGTTTTTATAGTGAACTGCAGTAATCTGGCAGTGGAAATCAAATCTACCCCCAGGTTTTATTTTGTTACTCACGACGTGTATACAGACGGAAGAGTGGATTCACTGGGGAAAAAAAACCTTGTTAAATAACCTCTACACAAAGGTAAGAAACTATTTTAGCTTTCAGTATATATTGTAGGTGAACTGAAGTGGCAGTTTTGAAGAGACAGCTACTTTAAATATCTGTTGCTCTTAAATGTAATGCCCAAAGACTCCAGTGACTAAGCACCCACCTTTTATGTGTTTAAGATCTTTGAGAACCTCCTTATCAGTTGTACGTTTGGGTTTTTTTATTGAAATGGTGAATGTGCCCATAAATTAATAGCATGTAGATGATGGCTTTGTGGTTTGGCTCTTAAGTATGGCTAACAGTGGCGCATAGGAAAATACAGTTCCTGACTGCCTTTAAAAACATGAAGTGTTTCATAATAAACTTTCATATTCCAGGAGAAAGCCTGCACCCCCTGTACAGCTCTGAGACCTTATTCTACTCCTTATTTGAAATAGGAGTTTAAGTAGTAGAAAATTGAACAAATCACTGCACTGCTAAATGCTTGTTTTGAACATACAGGGCAAACAGAAAAAAGTATTAGCTACAGGTGATGCCTTACACGTTACTAAAGCATCAAAAGCCCAAACCCAGTACGCTGTGTCAGAACGCTGCTTGGCTGGTGTGGGAGATGATCAGAAGAAAAAACCCCCAGAAGCCTAAGTCTAGTCAAGGTCTTTCTGTGCTACTGAGTCTCAGCTCTTGAAAAATGTAGCACTGCGTTTTACTGAACGTTTTAGGCAGGTACTATGCGTACCAGCAATTGCTCAGAAATGGTTTGTTTCAATGCAGTTATTTTTCTTGTGCACTTTATACTCACTGAAAAGATGAATTTGGTCACCCTGCTGCCTGGCGATGGCACAACGTGCTGCAAACTGGAATTCTGTGATTTCAGAGCTGAGTTGGTGTAAAAAGCAGCACAAAAAGCTTTGTGCATTTTTATCACTGTAACAAGGCACGCTTTTCCCCTGTTCCTGATGTCTTGCTAAATAAACATCCCATGGTTTGTGCACATAGTCTCTTAAACTTACAAAGGTTGTGTCCAAAAATGAGTTAGGGAAACCAACTGTTGTATCAGATTGTCTTCAACCAGCCTTAACTTTTGTTAACATTTTTCTCCCCAGCGGTAGAGTGGACTTAGCTGCTGCTGGAAAGGAAGGTACCATGTGCTCTTTCTGTATTAATGGTCATTAAAAATATTATTTTTATACCTCTATTCAGTTCTTTGGGGGCCTGGAGTTTGGGGAGTGTCACAAATGCTTTTTTTTTTTTAATTGCCTGAGTATTGTAGTACTAGTACTACTAATAATAACAGTAATGAACAAGTTCAGCCTGGGCCTGTAGGAGGAGTGGTGTCAATATAAGTATTTTTAAAAACATCTTTAATGTAAATATTTAAACACTTGTAAAAATAACTTCCAAAAAGTATTTTCAGGAAATGTTTACCTACTTCTGCAGTGTTGGTTTTTAAACTGAGTTCTTGATGTGCACTAAGGTTATTATTTGATTTTTTTAAAAGCTAAAGCGGCCCCTCCAGTGACTCACTAGGGCCAAGGTGCTCAGATACCGCTCACGCAGCATTTTTACAGCAGTGACATCGATGTTGGGGCCAGTAGAGCTTGCCTGTATTTCGCCTATTCCGTCACACGAGGGCACTGCCTGTACCAGCTGGAAACTTCCCGGTTCCCAGCTCACGGCTTTTACTAACACGGATGAGTACTCGTACGAGCCCATACAGCTGCTGCAATCCCGCCCCTGCAGCGCTGCTCCTAAGCCGGCTTTTGAGCTAACATAACTCGGTACATACACGACTCCCGCGGGTTTATAAATGTCGAACCTACGCCGAATCTTTAGCTCAGGATTGCAGCCGTGCAATTCCGGCACTGGTGGAGCCCACGGCAGCTCACGGGGTCCCGGCTGAGTGTGGGAGTGATGCTGGGGCTGGGCTGGCATCTGGCTCAGCAGAGACCCGGCCTGGCTCCGGGCAAGGCGGCTCCAGGATCACTCCTGGCCAGCCTGGGAAGCAGGGGCTCACCTCCCCTGAGCTGGTGGGTTTTGGGGACAGAAGGAATCCAGGGTAGGACACGTCATACGTGGCACCACCAATGCTTGGGTTAGAGAGCACCCTCGGGGGGCTGGCATCAGCCCCCTCTCCAGGGGAACCTCTGGGGGGCCTCGAGGCCAGGCCATGGAGCTGCAGGAGGCGGCGCGGCGCCCTCTGCACCCCTCGGGGCTGCCTGCTGATGCCTGTAATGCTGGGGAGCATGGGACGCCCGAGGCTGCTGTTGCTGCCCCCGCTGGGTGATGCAGACAGGTCCCCATGCCCACAGGGCAGCACGGGAGCCCGCTGGGTGCTGGCTGGGCCTTGTAGCTGCAGCACAGAGGTGCTCGATGGGGCATGGCTGTGCTGTGTAAAGCCAGCTATTGTAGAAAGGGACAGTAGGGAAAAATCGAAAGGAAAAAAGGGTCACTGAGTCACCCCGAGGTGCTGGGGTGGCCATGTGGGCAGGTGCAAGGAGGGAAGACCTGTGTCCACAGAACTCCTGGGGCCATGAGTGGAAAGGGTGCAGAGTACCATCCTTGGCTCAGCCATCACTACAGGTACTTGTAAGCAGTGACAAATACAGGTGATGCATTTTATAACTAACTGAGCAAGAAGTGCACTAAACACATTTATAAAGGAAAAAAACCCCAAACCAAACAGCAACAAACCTCTAAAAAAAAAAAAACCCCTTATATTTATTTTATGGCCCTAATGGGCAAGTTTTGCAGCTGACTGACCTGTGTATACAGAAATCTGAAAGTGAATGTGGCTTTATGTCCTCTGGTGAGCCCAACTCTACAAATAGCTCCATGGCCACTGCCGCTCAGCGAGCAGCCAGGCAGCAGCCCTGGCCTGGGCTGTGCCTGAAGGCAGTGACAGCTGTAACTCCTGAGGGCAGGAGCTGCACAGCGCAGCTTTTGTAAATGACACCCATACCACAGAAAGGCAGCCCTGGCTCAGCCAAAGGCTTTCCAAAGTACCTACCTTTGGGTTTTGGATTTTCAAGGCATCTTCTCTTCCCATCCCATTTATCCTTCATTTTCATCTGATTCCCTCTTCCAGAAAGAAAAGGGGTATCTGCGAATGTAAGGATAATTGCATATAAGTTAGGTAGTAATTTCTTTTTAAGCAACACATATTGGATGGATTCACCTTCACTTTCTGGCAAGACCAGTTTGTATATGCTAGCACTCACACATTAAGATGTTTTTTCACTAGGTAGCATCTCACATTCCATCTTGGGTTGTTTGGTGTTTTTTTTTTAAACCATGTAAATTTCCCACTTATCAAAGTAATTTGCAAAGGTAATTTTGTTTCTACTCATCTATTGCAATAAATCAAGGAATAAATAAATTATAATGCAGCAATTAAATCTGTAATGAGATGGGCAGCAACTATTAATAAATGCAGAGCTAGTTGCCCAAAGGTGAACAGACTTGCCCTCTCTTCTTACAAGTCAGGTAATGATCTTTCTGTGATGGAGAAACAAGCAGCTGCTAAACATGTAAATGAAACCAAGGGATATATGACTTCACACTATAATACTGCTCTTCAGCCTTATTGTCACATTATCAGTTCTTCTGTAACTTTTCCTCTGAATATTTAAAAACAGGGAAGGGATGCACAATTATTTTTAAACATCCTGCTGACAAATGGCTGGCTTAAAGAGCCCAACTATGTTGCTGAGGCATTGTCTCCCTTTGGTAACCTAACTGGCACAGCATGACTGAGTAGTATCCCAGCAGAGATGTCACAAAAACCAGGGCTGAGCTGCAGGAAAAGTCAAAAGAAAAAAATGCTGAAATTCTGTGAGGGGTTAAAGTCCCTCTTAAAAAAATTAATTTAAAAGTCACTGTTTTTAAATACAAAAATCTGAACAAAACAATACAAACAGTATGGTTTAAATGTGGCTGTAAATTGTAATATTGCTACTGCTCTTGGTAGGAAAAAGCAGAATGATCTTGACACCTTTTTGCCCTGAGTTCTTCCTGTTGCAGTAGGCACTCTCCAGGGTGCTTCATGTTTCTTCAATAACCATCTAGCTTCATTACAAATGAAGTACCAGAGAGTTACCATTTCATAGGAACTTATTTCTTTCTTCAATAGCCACAACAGTGGATTCCTTGTAATTGTGCTTCTGCTCTTTTCTTGAAAGCACGTGTGTGTTCACACTCCGTCTCACCTCTCCATGCTTGCATTTACCCACCTGTATGCTCTACCACCTGAGATCACATTATTCAGAAGAAAAAAATCTGTTTTTAAAGGAATGATTGATGCATTTACTTGTTTTGTCCCCATCTGAGATGAATCTGGCAAGAATGATCCATTAGCATGGGGCTGAGGAGGTAGAGCATTGCCCAGAACATCAAGCTGTCTATCTAAAACTTTCTTCTATTTAGAAGAATAAGGTTTTTCTCCCTCCCCTGCATACAGTTGGGAGAATTTTAAGGGTAGCTCATTAGTTAGCAGAGACTTCAATGAAGCTACAGTGGTTGATTTATTGTAATAGGTGGCAGGAAACAGAATTATCTCAGCAAATTAGTTTGGCTGACGATAGGAAAGCTGGCCAGCAGATAAGATGCAGTGCTGACGTCTGACCTGACCTGCACATGCTTCTGATGGAGTTAGGCTGAGTCACAGTTGAGGATGAGCAACTACACTTAACAGAAAGGGCTGAGGCAGAACAAACCAGGCAGCCAGGAATGTGGCCAGGAGCTGCATGCGGTACGCTGCCCGGCCGGCCTGTCCTTGAGACTGGCTGCCCGGCAGTTCCTGGCTCAGGTGGGGGATATTAGCTGATCCATTCACAGTTCTGATACAATTCAAACACTCAGCAGGAGGCTGGTTCACAGAGGAAGCTGGACAAGTTTTTTTCAACTCACATACTGCAGTCACAGGACTTCAACTGTATTTATCAGCTCTAATGAAGCACTTTCTTTGGCTTCCCATTGCTGCACCTGTCTGGGTCTTTAGAACCCAGCAGCAGCTGGCATGAGAGAGATGCAGTCAGTTGACCTATGGAGCATTTAGTAAAGATACATAGTCGTGTATGGGATCTTTCAGGCAGATAAACCCAAATGCACCTAACTCTCTGCACCACTTTACTGACTGCTCCCACTTTTTCTGTTTAGACAGGGGAAAAAAAAAAAAAAAAAAAAAAAAAAGAAATCCCAAAGATTTGGGTAAGTTCCCAGTATATGTTACTTATCACTGAGTGCAGCTGCCTGGAGTAGTGGGCAGAAGCTGCTTAAAACCAGACAGAAAATAAGACACATATGAATATAGAAAGCTCAATTTGAAAGGAATTTAGTTTAGGAACTGTCATGAACAGCGTGTGTGTGAGGGCACAGTAGCGCCTGCCATACTTCATCCTGCCATAGCTCCCTGCAGCATGATGGCCAGGGTGGGACTGTAGGACAAAAGGCTTCAGGCTGGTTCATTGCTGTGCTCAGGAAACATTAATGGAATATAACAGTTTCTAAGCAAGCATTAGATGTGTCTCCAATGTCCCACTGAGGATGCAGGAAGAATTTTTTCAGCACTTCCTCTAACTTTGCCAGCAAGTCCCACAGGATCCCTCCAGACAAGTGACAGTTTTAATAACTTTCATCCTTTAGAAACAATTACTCCCAAGCCCTGGAACACCACAGTTTGGTCAGGGGTACTGACTGACCTCACAGACAAACACTTTGGAGCTCATTGGTGCAAAAGTCAAATCCCCCATGAGCTCAAAACTGCAGAGTTGTGAAAGACCTCATAGTTAGCTCAGGCTGAGAAATGCACACCCAAGTCCTGACACCCCACCACCCCCCCAACTCCAGATATTGGTATCAGGGGTGGTCAAAGCCTTGCCACTTGTGGGACACCTGAATTAACGCGTTTATCACCAGTATGTAGAAATGAGTGAATAAGCATTTTGCACTGTGCTTAGTAGCGTTCACCCTGTCTTTGCAGAGGCCTGGAAACCTGATGGACACACTGCAGCCAGAACCATGGCCACCTCCGTTAGTTCTTACAAGTGTGGGGAAATTAAATGATAAACATGGGTGTGGGTGTGGGTGTGATGGGGGGGGAATGAGCCCTTTCTGCAAGGTAAGAACTCAGTGATAAATAGATCTGTGCATATTTCCCAGCCTCATTCCTCACTTGCCAAGTCTGATGCTATTTTCATTAGGTCATGTTACCATACATGTCATTTTATACAAAGGTGCAGTATATCACAACTGGAGGTTGAGGTGCTTGTAGTGAACACAAATGAGCTTGTAATGGTCCATCTGCTTTGATTTTATTTAGTGATCCCTCAAGGGCTGGGAGCTAGAGTGAGAATAACAATGCTTCAACCCATCTGCTATTGTAGTACCAGCTCCAGTTGAATTATCACATGTTCTGAGTGGCTGGCATATGCTGTGACATAAAGCTACAAGAAAGTGTTGCTCTCCAGCTGTTGTGTTGACAAATACTTTTCAGCCAGTCATTAAGTTCAGCTCAATAACCAGGGGGAAACTGCAGCTAAAAGTTGATTATTATTTTATTTTATTTTAAGCATTAGAAATCACTAGTACGATATATTTTATTTAAAAATGTGTCACTAAGGGCACACATTCTATATAAGCCCTAACAATAAAAATTTCTCTGTGATGCCCATAAATTTTTGTGTTACAGGATTGGATGGGCATCTCTGTAACTGACAGTGTAAATCTTAGTAATGAAACCATGGCTAACCTTGTTTAAGCAGCAGCACATCTGAAGCCCTGGCTGTATAAACTCGCTGGCTTAGTGGTGCTATGGGCCATGAGCGTGCCTGACCACAGAGGGAACGAAGAAAGACATTGTGATCTGAGGCCACATGCAATGATGGATAGCTCGATTGTCTTTAACTTGAGGAGGAAAGCAAGTAGGGAACCTATAAAGACACATTTACCTGGTGGGTTCAACAGGTTTGGATGGCTCATCTGGCAGTGCACCTCACTGGGGCTGCAAGGTGTCACTGCTAAACGTGTCACTAATTCTGACCCTACTCCCACTTTCACTGTTGGTGGCCTGCTGAAGAGCTCAGGACACTGGAGGCAGCATAATTTGTGCCCACATGGGACACTTGCTTCAGACCAAGTCTTGGAAGAGTATTTGTGGATCTCTGCCGACAATGGTCATATTCTCCCCTTCTCCTTCCTCTCTCCACCCTGTCCTCTTGGGGCTGCTGTGGGTCCGGAATCCACCACTGTGTCTGGGAACAAAATAAAAGGAATTTCCACAGGTACAAAGGCTGATATACAGCCAGATGTATGTAGGAAATGTGAGGGCCCCTGCATAGTCTAACATTCCTCTCTTTCTGCAGATAACATAGCCAGAGAGGGCACATGCCTTTTGGGCAGTGTCCACTGTTCAGCAGAAGCATGTCCAATAAGAACAGAGCACATAAAATCTGTTCTTGATATTCAAAAGACTCTCCAGAATTCTCATCCTTAATGTGACACAGCCCCACTGCAGGTGGAGAAGGGACCGGTGAGGGGTTACAACCAGAAGACAATGGTACCGAACCCTCAGTGCTGCTGCCAGCCCAGGAAAGCAGGGCGGGCTCTCTGGGGCCTGGCTCTTGTGCAGTTCTGTTAACCATTGCATTAGGGATTCAGTTCTTAAATAGGACTTATGCTTGTATTTTGTCCCAGAAAAACAATAGGCACTGTTCATACTGGAGCATTGCAATTCTAGAGGTTTATATTTCCTATTGTACCCAAAGACCTGTGGGTGCCAGCTGTCACTGGTGCTGCCGTTGTATTATGATCCCCTGGCTTGTGCAGGAATTGTTGATTATGTTGCCTTTTGAATCAGTTGATTACCATGAATAATAGGCCAAAAAGGCTGTCAGCATTTTGACTTTAACTATAACTGTTACAATTAATTATGGGTTTAATTAGCATATATGCCTAGCAGTAGAGAATATAATACTTCATGGGTAACAGATGATCCTGCAGCTGTAACATAAAGTGCGATACAGGTTGGGATACAGATAGTTATTAATAAATGGCTTCTATTGTTTGAGGTCCTTATTTATACAAATTAGCAAGCACGACATAATCAACCCAAACTGTATAATTTATAATAATTGATTTCATTTTGACTGACCACCGGTCGGCCTACTACATGCCCTCGGAAGAAAAATAGCCCTATTAGGATAAGTTTAATCCTAAACATAGCTAATGAATCCTATTACTTTAAGGTCATATTTGAAGCTTTTGTTAATTGTCAGAACCATTTTAAATTGATTAGAGTTAAATTAAATCAATGTAATGTTTAGAAAAACAATATTTCTAATGGATGAGGCCAAGCTGACCTCGAATAAACATATTTATCAACCGATTTCAGTGAATGAGAAGGCTAGCAGCTGGGCTCATAATTCACGATTGTCTATAATATGGGAAATGTCACTATCTAGGCAATTAATTATGTCAGGTAATAAATCTGTTGCTCACAGTTGAGCATTTGCCAGTTGGGGTGACAATCCCCTCAGCACAGTTATGATGTTTAGAGACTCTCTCCTCGCCCAAGCCCACACTTTACAGTAGCCAAACAACTGCATCCAAGTTCGGGGGGAATGAATGAGGTGTTTTCCTAACTGACAGCTACCTGACAACATGCCAGACAGCAATAATTTAGTATGGAATCATTTCTCTACCGGGTCATTCCAAATTACAAGGACATTCTATGAGGAAAATTTTTTGCTGAACTATATAACAACATTTCCCAGGCTGGAGAGGTCAGAAGCTATTAATAGGCCCTTGCAGACCACTATTAAGTGATTGGTTTGCAGGAAGTACATAGAGTGGCAAAATGTCTAATGATCAGAGGAAGAATTGTTTTGCACAAGCTTGAGAGTGTGAGAAACTCAAACCGGGTGAACATGAAGTAGGCTACATGATATTTCACAGGTAATGATGGGTACAGTTTAATACAACAGGACACAGGAAAAATGATACACAGAAGTAGGATCAGTTTAAGGTTAATCATGCATTCAGCAGCTTAGGAAAATGTCTGGCATTATTGCAGACAAATGACACAAACCAGCTGTTCCCTGTTCAATATTTTGTCAAAAAAAAAAAAAAAAAGAGCAAAGGTAAACTAAATCTTCATAAAGACAGGGTGAGAAAACAGTGCAAAAATGGCACAGCAGTAACCAGAGACAGACATTTGTATAGTATTATATGTGCAGCGTGAACTGTCTTATGTTGAACAGATCACAGAAGACCGAGTATAAGTAATGCAATATTTCTATTGAAAAAGAGTAGGATGACAGAAAGCTCACTGAACTAAAAAGACTCTGGAGCAGGTCTCCAAGATTCCTCCCATTGTTTTGGGGTGCTTTACTTATGCTCTAGAACTAGACTTTCCATTTATGTCAGTACAAGATGATGTGGTCTGGTCAGCATGCTGAAGTGGGACTGTGTTTGCAGTGGGTGAATCATCCTCTTACTACCCTACTTTTGGTGCACCAGCTGTTTTTTATAGTCCAGGTTCAGTCAACTGAATTTGAGCATTAGCCCTGAACTTTACTACTAAGTGGCCATATCCTGACAATCCTAATCAAAAAGTAATATAACCTAGGGAATCTTTGGTTTTGCACACAGAAGGTACAATGCACTAGTATGGACATGATGCGCTTGCATGTACATGATCAATGTTTTGAAACCAAAGTGTTGGCTTCATAAAGTAGATGTGTGTCTTCCAATGGCCCTTAACAGCTACAAGTTTGTTGTGAATTGGCTTTTTTTTTTGCAAGAAGTGTATCAACAGCTTTGTAAAAAGTAATTGTGAAAGCACAAGTACTCAAATGTAAGTGTAAGTTTACACACATTGTGAACCAAAAAGCCTTTCAGTTGTAACATAAAAATTACCTCATATGAGAAGAAGAAAATACAGCTGTTTCCTAGGTGCCAAAACAAGGCATTGCAAGCCCACTACCAGGTCCTGCGAGCAGGTTTTTTTTCATTGTTCCACAGACATGTCTTAAGAAATAAAAGAGGTGTGTCTGACAGGGTTAGCCCCTTCATACAGAGCACCCAGAACTCCACCCTGCACAGGGTGCCTTGATGCCTGTAGCTCCTTGTACAGCAGCTACAAGCAAGCCCCAGTCTCTCATGATGGGAACTGCTTTGGTTCACTCAGTCCAGCTTCCCTCCTGCATTGCTGTGAGTCAGTGTGAGGTTGGACCTGCCTGTGTTTGCACTGTGAAAAGCCGCTGCTCAGCCTCCAGTTCTGATACAGTTGAGCACGACTCATCACAGTGGGTAAAATCCAGCTTTGCTTTCTGCTTGGGCTGGACTCTCATGTTAAGCTATTTGTGTTACTTAGAATAAGACAAGTCACAGTGAAAGAGGAATTTACCCTAGCACACACAGACTTCATTTACAGAGGTCTGAAGCTGACTTCAAATCTCTGGCAAATACTACTTGCAATTGAGCACTTAAATAGAAATCGGTCACATTTGTATCAACAAGTTTGGAAAAATATGAGAAAACCAAACCATGAGCTGTGAAACACCATACTGGAGAGCTCCTTTAGGATATTAAGACAATTTGTGTGAGAGAAAGAATGAGAGACTGTGTTTGTGTGTGTGTGTATAATNGGAAAATTGCTCTTCTAACCTGTCTTCAAAATGTAATAACTTTACTTGCAACCAACCACTGCAGACCCTGACTGGACTCTGAATTATTACTGTGAGATGAAACATTTCTTTAACAAAACTGAGTCCTTTAATATCCCCCATCTCTGTTATTAGATGGACAAATGAATTTTACTTTGAACATAACATGTGGCATTGTCTGAAAATTGCCGGTATGAACTGAAGTTGGCAGGTATTTTCTTGCTCTCCTCGTCAGTGATTGCCATTTATTATATGTTGCACCTTTATCTGTCAAATACTGCAGAGCGCTATATTGATTTGTGTCTGCTGCAAAGCAAAGGTCACTTTGATCAACATACTACAAAACCAGAAAAAGTAGGGTTCTGACATTTCATTACCTGGGAAAAAAAGGACTAAAATAAATAAGAATATGTTTGAGAACAGAGCACTTCAATATCACAGTGTGCAGTAACTGTAATTAACAAAAGAACTGCTCTATTGAGGTTAAAGAGAAAAAAGAGAAGGCAGGTTTTCTTGCAGGGACTATTCTTTACATGACTGATTCTGTAACATTACAGCTGTGATCTTACTGAAGGGTTACATTCATTACAAATCAAATACGTTGGCTTCTCAGATTCAGACTTTTAATGAGCACCACAACTCAGGAACTCTTTAGGAATTGGGGAAGATTTTATAAAACTTTTGACATTGTCTAAGAAACCTTAATGAGATTGGGCATGATCTGTGCTACCCCCAGATGAAGAGATGGTCCCTACCTTCTGTACAGTCTGAAGAGAAAGAAATGGACACACTGCTATGTGTGGCTTGCCCAGGGTCTGCAAGGAGTGAAAGGGGAAGCCAAAATTAAGCCAAAATCTATATTTTCTAATTGCAGCTCCCAAGAGCTTGGAATTCTTTCAGAACTAGCACACAATTTAAAGATTTGTAAGGAGGTGGTGTCCCAGGTGACCTAGTCTTTTTCTTCATGCCCAGTGTCTTTTGGACAACCCCTACATACTGCTTCACTGGGATCAGCAGTCACTTCTTTGCCTTGTGTAAATAAAACAGGCCAAACATTGCTGTGGAAATTTTTCATACTTGCAGAAACTTCTTGTTTAGATTTTAGGAACCTGCTTTTAAAATCAGTATAGTTCCCCATGCCTTTTCCAGCAGTTTCTCACTTATTTCTGAAAGAAAACCTGGCATTTTTTTCATAGAGCATCTATTTTTCTCGGTTAAGATAATAATTTTGTAGGGGTGTTTTTTGTTTGGGTTTGGGTTTGGGGTTTTTTTTTCCCATGCAGCACTCAGGAGCACAGTTGCCAGCCCGGGCTTCCCTCAAGCTCAATCTAGTAATTCATATCCCCGGCCTTTCTACACAGAAAATGACTCCGTGGTCTTACAAGTATCACTGCTCTACCTGAACACAGGCGACAAAGTGGCCAAGCTGCTTTCCCATCATTACTGCTGCAAAGTTTTCTTTTTTCTGGGTTTAAATATAGTGTTTAGTTCTTCACCTGAAGCCAAATTTGCATTGAAATACAGCAAGCACTTATACCTAAGATCTTTTGTTATACCTACGATCACTGGGGTGCATATCACAGCTTGCATGGCATATGGCAGTGCTTATCATGTCAATAACAAAGTCTGAATAATGCAATTCTTGTTTGTAATTATCTTTTATTATTATCAAGGGTCATTCCTGGGCTCTTCATCCTTTCATCTCGTGTGGAATTTTGGGCTTCCTTATTAATTAAATAGCCAGTGTGATTGAATTAGCCAATTAGCTCTGCCTGCAGGGATGAGCATTGATCCAAACAAAGGGCCTGATTCCACAGACTTGTTGCTGTGAGGGGGAGTCTTGCAGGGAGCTGGCTGGCAAGAGGGGGCTTGTAGGACTTGGCAAACTATCGTTTGCCTACCCCAGTTCATTGACAATTAGTAGACCAGGTTAAAAAAAAAAATTATTTGGATACTTTCCTACTAGGAAAGAACTGCTTATCAAACATGAATCCTTCCATGGGGATGTTTGATTTTATTAAAAATAATGTGGTTGAAAAAAATCAGATGTTGCTATGTAGTCTTCTCATTACCTTATTTTTTCCTCAGAGTAACTTTAAATAGTCATAATTAAATTTTTGTAAAGTGTAAATTGAAAACAGGAACAAAACCTTTAAACATTAAGAGATGAAGCCCTGACTGTTCCTAGGTATTGTAATGGAGTTGTTGTAAAATCCTGTATTGCAGAAAATGTCCCACTAAGCAAAAAATTAGACTCTGGCTTCAACAGTTACTTCAACAAAGACAATTTATGTTCCTTAAACCTAAATCACAGATCCAAATCCCACACGGCAACAGGGGTACGTGTCTCTTAAGTATCTGTGCCTAAAAGGCACGTTGGATATGTATGCAAATGCAGCTGCCTCTCTCATGCTCCACCATTCTCCCTCCTTTTTTACCTCCCTTTATCTTGACATGTTTACTATTTCTTCTACACTGTGCTTCACCGAATAGCAGATCAAACTTCAAAGCAACTTTTAGTTTGAAATTTGTTTCCAAGCTCCTAAGCTATTCTTTTCCTGACAGCAGTGGATAAGAAATTGTCACTACCACTGGTGACATGTCATCGGGAGATACAGGCATAACAGATGGGCAGCAGTGAGATAGCAGGAAGTAACTTCTTTAAAAGACTGTGTTGACATCACCAACTATGAGAGCAGAGGTAGAATGACCCCCAGAAGGGAATCCAATCCGCTCAGCTCTTTCTGGCTCACAGGGGTTTTGTCTTCTTTATTTTGTACATAGATAATATTGGATTTAAGTTTGAAGTTTTAGAACAGCTATTTTAGAATTAATGGAAACTATTCATATGGATTAAGAAAAGGATGAATGGATGTAGCCACTAACTTCCAGTGATTTAAATGATACCACTAAAATGGAAACCAGGATTGCTGATGTAGTTGAATGCCATTAATAACGGTTGAGAATCCTTGATTGCAATGTGAGATCAATGGGTTATGACATTTTGATGTCAGGCTGATGGATCTGACTTTCTAAATGAAGAATGATTGATTATGACTCTTCAAAAGTATGGCTCATTACCAGCATATCTAGGCAACTCTTGACACCAACCATACATAACACCCATTATGGTACGTCAAAAGTCCTCTCTTTGGGTGGGTGGCCATGATTTCTGGGAAAATGAATTGTTCACACTACTGCAAGATACTACAGTATATTGCATAAAACAAAATAGTGCATGTCATCTACAAGGAAAGTACCACAGAGGCAAAGACAGTGATTTTTTTAGCCCTTACTGCATTTTGTATGTAACAGATGGTCCACACAGCCTATGAGAAATCTGTTCTTTGTGATGGTAGCAGGAAAATGATATAAAGCACAACATGGGCTTCATTTGCTGCATTTTGGTAGAGTCTATGAGTTTGTCTTCCAAACCAGGAATGACACAGACCCATAGGAAAACAGGATTTTTGATTTCAAAGAGACCCAAGTTGTGCTAATTGCTTTGAAGATCTCCTGCTGTGCTGTACTTTATATTTTAAATTAAAAAAAAAAAAAGAAAAAAGTGTGCCAGTGTTTTATTTATAGTACATTACAGTCCAGCCCAAAGTTTTTGCTCCAGCGTGTGGAGTCCATCACGTAAAATTCTTGTATGATGGATAACATTGACACTGTCATGGAGAGCACATTAGATGCAGGGCATAACTCTACCCATGGCAAAAAAATAATGCATAAAGAGCCCAGGCCAATACCTCATTCTGCACTGAGCACCACATTTGGGAGAAGTTGAGATTACAAAAAAGAACCCCCAAAAAACTGAATATAATTTTAAAAAGGTGTATTACATGTTGTCTGTTCACCAATACATTGTGTTTTATTGTCTCCTTCAGAATTCCTGGAAAAGCTCTGGGTCACTGAAGTAAAACCTGCCACACCAGAAATTTTTGTCACAAGGTCTGACAGGGTGGAAACAGAAAGTAGCCAGAAAAAGACAGATTTACCTTGGGAGAAAAAGCAGCCAACCACCCTCTGCCACTACCTTCTGAACTGCTAAATGTAGGTATGCAGGGATTCCAACAGGCATTTCAGATTTTCAAACATTTAATATTACATTAATTTGACTTGAAGAACATCATAATGTATCGACTTTCCATCTAGGACACTATGACATTAGACAATTACAAGTTCAGTAATATCACTAATTCTGCCAAGTCTTGCCAATTATGCTGTCTCCCAAAGGACAAAGAATACAGAAAAGCTTCATACTGAGAAAATTACTTTTTTTACACAAAAAAATTAAAGAAAAACTATTGTGAAGAAATATTCTTTTAAACCAGGGAAGGATCTGCTGAAAGAATTATTTTTTTCCCCTTCTGGAAAAAAAAATGGTGTCTGTCTAAAATAAGGTGGCAGTTATTCAGGTAGGGATTTACTGCAGAGTGCTTCTAGTAGGAGTTGGAAATTAACCTGTGGCTCAGTTTTGGAAGAGTCAAGTCTTAATAATAGGTAACAATTACTCAGTGAGTAGTAACAGTTACTAAGCAATCATTCTGCAAATTTCTCTCTGTTTTGGAAGGTCAGTAAATTCTTAACTGATTGTGATTTGGGCAAACCATTTGAGATTTGTGGCTGCAGTAGGTAAGTCAGGATGGTGCTTGAGAAGTGGCAATTTCCAACGGCTGCTACGCTTGTTGTCCTGCTATTCCAGATGACTAAAGCAGAGGTCTCTGCTGGTTTTGTGAAGCCATATTCACCTATATGGTATTGACTAATACTTACATGAGCTACAATTTGCTACTGCTCTGAACTAGGGCTAAGCACACACGAGGAACTCTGCTCTATTTTGATCTGTTCTTTTTTTATGTCTATACTGACTGGGACAAACGGTTACACAAATCACTGGACAGTGAAGATCTGTTCTGGATCTCTATTGCTGGAACCAGCAACATCTGGAATTTTAGTTACTGTAAACTAGTATAATTATGAGTTAGTATTTTCAGGAGAGCAATTGCTTGATGCTTTTTCAGATCTCAAGAAATTCGACTAATGTTACATCACCACATCAATGTAGAGAAATCCTCAAGCAAATATAGAGGATGCCTCAGGTGTCAATTCAGAATCATCACACTGTAGGATGCTTTCTTAAATT
>VZTU01013023.1:39604-73016 GCA_013400835.1 Zapornia atra
TGGGGGTGGGGGGGGGGGCATGGCAAGAAAAAACAAATAAATTGCAAAATCTGCCCAAATCTGGCAGATTTAATGTGACAAACAGTTCATAATCTACTAACTGAAACTGGCAGTTCAGCAATTACTGAATTTAAGCCAAATTTTTTTCTTCATCCTTAATGGAGAAGCCTGTTACAATTTAGTAGTGAAGCTACAGAATATTAATAGTGGGTTTATAGAAATTGCCCTGAACATCTACAGACTTTACTGTTGCATGTTGTCCAGCTGTGGCAGCTTGAATAGTTTATAGAAGAAAACACAGTTCTTCATAATTTTTGAAAACAGAAAAGAGTCTGAATTGGCTTAGAGCAGCTCCATCACTGGGGCTCCTGGGGAGCAAAGGAGAGCTTGTGTTCCCCCAAGAGGGTCTGCAGGCTCCTCTCGCACCCCTTCCCAGCATAGCTGTTTGCTTTTCTGGCCACCAAACTTCCTCTTAGGGGGTCCCTCACCTGCTCTCACAAGGTACATTATCCTTCTGGAGCTGTGTAGCTGGTATTTTGCCTAAGAAGTCCCTGAGTCAGTGATGAAAATCCTCCAAATAAATAGCTGAAATTCAGCCACGTGTCCTTTCTCTCTGGCTGCTTCCCTTCCACCTGCTGCACAGTAATTATTTTTTTTTATTTAGTAATTCCTCTTTTTAGGTTTTACCTTCTCTGGAATACATCTGTATAATTGTTATTTTCTGAAATGGTTTGCCACGAGGGGGGTCTTGATCTCACCAATACACAACCAAAACCGCTTGACATCACTTGCTGAAAGGGGACAAAGTTTATGATATATCTGAGCTTCACTGAAGCCTGTGAAGACACTTTCTAAAAGAGAAGACAACTGCATGTGCTGTTGAGACTGTAAAATTTAAGTCAGAAAAAGATGATGTAAAATCTACCTACTGCTTTTAAAGTCTTGTATTTATTTTTAATATTTATTTTCCCCATAACCATTCAATTTCCCTAACTTAATATGGTTCATTTGGAAATGATGGCTTGGATTTTGCATTGACTTGACAGCACACATAAGCTATAGCTCAGCAAACAGAAAGCAAAAAAAGAGGGCATGCAATATCCTCTTTTGTGCACAAAAATGCACATCAATGGATTTTTAGCATGACACGTGGGTTTAACAATTACAGAAGCAGTATTTCAACAATGTGTTTCTCCAACAGTGTCCTACAGACCACTCCTGGCCCATGAAATTGCCTTACGTTACTTGCCAGAGATACTAAGGACTATCTATTACAATTCTGCTGGTGTGTATGTACAGAGGTCAGAGACACTGCAAGATGAACAGTGAGGTGCAGCTGTAGATCATGGACACATTCATGGCAGGTCACAGATAGACCCACAAGCATCCAAATACAGGACCAACTCCAAGTTTGTAAACAAGGGAAGGCTGGTGTAGTACTGTACTCCAAGTACTGGTCAGCCTTGGTCACCTTTGAACTGTCTCTTCATAGCACCAGTTCACTGTGCCTTCCCCAGCATGAAATATCTTCATATATGCCAGTAGTTCTTAGTAAAGGCAGACTTAGAAAAATCCCAAAGGCCTCAGCTTATTGAGTGAAGTAGCTCATCCCTTGACCCCCAGTTTCCAAATTTAGGCAATATTTGGCTCACAGATTTCCAGGGAAATGTGAGTCATGGTGACCAAAGCAGCTACTTCGATCTACAGAGCACTTGGGACAATTACCTTATTGCCTTATTCATTTCTGCAAGGTGTTAACCCAGGCACCCAGGAATGGTAATTTAGATGTCATGAGGAGTTATTGAACTCCTCATGTAAGAAAGATCTGTACAATTTGCTGTGAGTGACATCTCATCTTAGTGTCACAAGGGGGTGATAGCTGGATGATAATGCCACTTGTTTCGTCCCCCATCAAAAGGAAGAAAAGCCTAGCAGAACAGGGAAGCCCCTAGCAAAACATCACAGCCATTTCTTATATTGATGATTCTTTTTTAATTTTCAGACTGTGAGAATGCTTTGTGCATGGTGCTGTACAACGGAGGAACTAAAGATAACCCTTTCCTCAAAAAGCTTTCAAAGAACAATGCTAGCCACAGAAAGATGGACTAGCAGAGTCCTGGTCAATATAGTAGTCTGTGAATTAAATTTTTGCTCATTTGTGTAGTGTAAAATGAGTGTCAGTTCTGATTAGCTGAGCTTGGTTTGAAAACTGGAAGAGTAGCACTGCCAGCACAAGCTGGAGAGCAAGTCAAAGACAGGATAGAGCTGTCTAATTATCACAAAAGTTGGAAACAAACAGAAGATTCTCCTGTGCAGTACCATAGTTTCTGCTCTCTCCCATCCCTAATTCCCATTTTTTGTTAGTATGAAGGTCTGAAAGACTAGATTTTTGAAGGAAATCAAGAATAGTAGTAGCTTAAATAAAAACATAAAACTCCTGTGAATGTAACTGTAAAAGACTTTAACCACAGCATTGATGAAATAATTTGAAAGGAGTGCTCCTTCTCAAAGGTGCAAAGTTAAGCATAAGATTTGGAGAAGGGAGGAAATTTCAATTTTAGGATATCTTTCTTTCTTATTCCATGAAAATTCCTTCTAGCCACTTACTTATTCTGATTAATGAAGAACCAAAAAATGTAATCCACAGACTATTACTTAGACACTTGAGTGTTTCAAGGCTATAACTTATAGATGTGATTTTCCCCACCCCCCATCCCACAGAAAACTTGTGATTTTATGTGCTTTTTTATGCATGTATTAAACAAATGGCACAGCTGAATAGCTTTTCTTAAAAACTGGACATTCACCAAAAAGAAGTTTGCCAGCACAGACAATTAGGCTTTCTTCTTTTAACAATAGATTGACTGACTGGCACATTTGAAATGCGAGCGTATTTTTTATTCCTCTGTTCACCCTTTGAGCTGATAAACATGAACAATAGGAAACAGCTGGGACAGGAAAACATTTTAGTTTGTATTTTCAAAGCAAGCAAGAAATAAACCCGTCAGTGGGAGCCAGATCACATCTTCTGCCTTAGGGGTAGTCAGCAATTGGGGGGAAAAATACGATCCATATTTTTAATCAAACATTACATATTTATTAATGTGCAGCTGGCCTATTGTGTGCATGATTTTTTTTCTTTAACGCTGTGCTGCGTCCGTCAGCCTGACATTGTTCTGTAACTGACATTACTCTATAAGGATCTGGAAATGCACAGATTTAATAGGAATCATTGAGACAATTGCTTTCTGTATTATTAGGTCTGTGTGACGTAGGTACCATCTGAAATTCAATTTTAGAAGAAAAATAAGATATTGTTCTACCAAGGCAATTTTGTGCACCTGTGATACAGTAAGAACATACACCCCCGCCCTCCTATTTTCCTCCTTGCTCATCTAACTTCGTGGCCATTTAATGATATGTGCCACTCTTTTGTTAAAAATGTTTGGGCAAATGTATTTTGATGCTTATTGAGATTAAACTTTCAGTACATCTCCCTGGTAGCAAAGGTTGGGCTGTTCATTAGTTGGAGGTTTGGCCTTGTCAGGTTCCATTGACTGTTGGCTAAAAGGATCACTTTATCATCATTTGTCTGCAATGGAGACAGTCTTTATTCAGCCTTGATTCCTCTGGGGTCACAGCTGTCATAACTTCACTTGCTTTATAATGCAGACCCCAGCTTTGCAATCCCCTTAGGTAGTTGTCTAATAGATTCAGTTTACCTTAATATAGGTGATATGTTTGTTACAAAAAAAAGGCAAGGGAAAGGATGGGA
Organism: Zapornia atra; assembly: GCA_013400835.1. Classification (NCBI taxonomy): domain Eukaryota; kingdom Metazoa; phylum Chordata; class Aves; order Gruiformes; family Rallidae; genus Zapornia; species Zapornia atra. The sequence goes on from VZTU01013023.1 coordinate 43,380, forward strand.
CGATACTGTGTAACACCCCCCCNNCCCCGCCCCAACCTACTGCTTGGGATCAATCCTTTGGAAATTATGTTAAACTGAGTTCTCTTTCTGGACCCAAAAGAAGAAAGTACTTTTCTTCACTTGATGTCACTCATCTCTTAGCTGCGAATCTCTAGACAGAGCTCTCAGGCCTGGTTTTCCACTGGTGAAAGTTGAGATAACTCCATAGATTTTGACAAAGCTACAGTGTTTTGGTAAAAAAGGCCATAATTTACCCTTATTTTCAACATCCTGTATGTAAAAGAAGTCTGGGGGAGTTTGGGCTTAGTTCATTTTTGAGGATTGTTTTGGGTTTGAGATTCTGCACCGCAGAATGTACAAAGATGTTCCATCACAAACAACATATTTCATAGTTTTTTGGTTTTTTCATTAGCTGTGTGAAACTGCTGCCACCACCATCACAGGCTTTTATTCAAAACCGTATCACTTCAGCTGGTGATGCTAGCTTTCAGTGGGAGCCAACACAAACAAAGGAGTACAGCAATTCCTTCCTAATCCCATGGTGAGAACACCATTTGCTCCACTTTCAGCCCCAGGCTTCTGGTTCATTACTGGGGCGAGCCCTAGGTATTGCATAGGAGAAGCAGGACAGACAGCCAGCAACTGTGCAGGACCGACAGGCAGGTGATGTTCAGGCTCCTTGGATGGAAGTGCTGTTGGAAAGGTGGTGTCTCCTGCAGCATCCAGGAATATCAGCACTGGACTGAAATACATGTTCTGGGCCAGAAGTGTACTTGCTGAAAAGCAGAGTTTAATTCAACCCGAAACAAGGAGTTTGACCTAACGTCACTGTGCTTGCTAATGTTTTGAGGCAGAAATCACTAAGAAGGGTATGCTACTGCTGCTCCTTCTTCTCCAAGAGGCCATGAACCCATGGGCTCTGAGGAGGGTGTCTCTTCTACAGACCTCATCCAGCTTTGCATCTCTTGACACAGGAACTGGAAATGGGATTATTTCCCTCAAAAGGAGGCCAAAGAATCCATCCATTTCCATCTGATTTAATAAAAGCTGAAACGTTTTAGATAAAAGTGGAGCAGTTCCATCAGAGCATTATGAGAAGCCCATTTGTGAGTGCCTTGGTAGCTGATGCACTCCCCTTTCAGGTTACATGTTAAATTTCACAGAACCAGAGTCAGCCTGACTGCCGAGAAGAGCTGACCAGTTTCAACATTTGATCTTTTTTAAAATTCCCATTAAAGAATGAGGAAAAATAACCAGAGCCTGGTTTTCACACTGTTACCACTGCTTTTAGACACTTTTCTAAACTCTACTGGCAGCACCAGTTACTGTAAGTTAGCTATACTTCTCATATTTTTATTTTATTTCTTTTAAGGATTACACAGATTCAGGATTACATCCACTGTATGCTCCATAGGAAGTAGTTGCCACACTATGCTCTTAGTAGCCCTACCAAGGAAGCATTGCTTTTCACTGTTGGTTTTCAATGGGAAGACTGATATTGTTAAAGTATCTATACAAAGCATGTAACAGAGATAGTTCTGAACGCAAAGTCCTGGTATAGAACTATATGGGTCCAGATAGCAGGTAACTGCTTAAGGGGAGTAATTCCACAGACTTTAATCATTAAAAGAAAGCCTTGATATACAGAAATATATAGTGAACAAATAAAGAAACGCCCCGTTGTGGGAGTCTAAGCTTCAGGAGGGAAGCTGTGCTTCCCTTTGCGTTTGTGGAAGTTTGCGGAAGCTCAGACCCGCACAGCAGTCTTTCCTCTTCAGGAGGATCTAAACACCAAATCCTCTCCACAAATCAGTGACTGGCAATTTATTTTTCAGATTGTTTCCTGAGAGAGTAGCTGTATTTCTGAAAGAAAACATATATTTGATCAATGGTATTTTCTCACAGTAAAGTTTCTTTCAAATGCCACTCCATCATATCTTGTGTGTGCATTTGTGCACGAACATGTGTTGAATTTCCCAGCCAATATCTTAACTAGAAATGGAATTTCATTGAAGCTTCTAATTCAATGCCAAAATTCGCTGCACTGTAATATCTTAATTACAGTTGGAGGTTGATAAGCAAACAAGGAAATGAAGCTGTAATGCTGTGGAAAGTTTCCCTGTATCAGCTTTCTTATATTTCTTTCTTGCTATTTTTTCCCAGATATTTTCCAAGTAAGAAATTAATTCAAAACAGTTACAGAGAACACAAACATGACACAGGGAAAGCCAAACCAAACCAAAATAACCCAACCAAAGCAATCTTCTAAAGGGGTGCATAAAACTGGATATAAATGCCTGGTTTTGTGTGCACTGCTGCACCACCCATGAAAAGAGCCTTTAAGACAACTCATCTTACAAAGGAAAATGTCACTAGATATAGTGTTGATCATTACATGTACTACAGTGCATTCGTCTGCTTGTACCCCACTTTGATTAGTATAAAGCAAAGATGGCCACAAGCACTCAGAAAGTTTTATTGAGGTTTAAATCTTCATTCAAATGATGTAAAGGGGCATTGAATGAAGATTTAGAACTCTATAAAGCTGCTTGGCAGTGTCGGTGGCAATCTATGCCACATAAAAACTGAAATGCTTCTACTTAGTTATTGAAACATTTCTACTGTAATTCTTTAATATTAGGTAGCAGCCACAGTGTTGGGACATTACTACATCTGGGAGTATTTCTCTTACTGAGGAGCTTGCCTGCTATCAATTGTGCAGGATATTATAGAACATACACACTGTTGATGTCTAGGAGATAATGGAAGAGGAATTGTTACTGCAATTACATATTATTATGCTTTTCAGAAGATAATGTGGGTTCATTCATGTGAGTATTTTGAACTAGCAAATACCCTAATTGCTTACATGTCTGTTACAATCCTAAATCCAGTTGACACATCCCATGTACTGTTGCATATTTATCTGGCCATTTGCACATGTAGTCTTTATGGTTTTCCTCTGACCTGTGTGAACTCTGCAAACTGGGGACACAACTGTCTTGCACATCATTTCCTATGCAGTTTTGGTCTAAGTGAAAATCTGGAGCCAAGTGGGCTTTTTCTTTTTCTTTTCCCCAGGAATACAGAATCAGCCTGTGCAAGAGCAGGATAAGAGCAAATGATCTGATTATGCTGTAATGCCAAATTTATGAAACGAGCAGCGTGTGTATTGTTTCAACTGTCCTTTCACAACATATCGGATTGACAGAGAATGTGTGGCAAATTATTCACCCATTCACTTAACCAGAAAACAAAGGGGGATGATTAAGAAACATCAGTATTCTGAAGCAGCAATCAAACTGACCCAGCCAAGGAGTGAAGACAGCAAGCCCAGCCAAAAAAACGCTGCAGTCGTCTCACTTTATAACCATAGGTTTATGGCCAGCATTGTTTCACAGACTTTCCTGAGGCAGCAAGCAGGGGGACAGAGATAACAACAGATAGATGGAACAGTGCGGTACCTACAGTATTCTTGTGTTCACAGTGAGTGACAGAAAATGTCTGGAGGAAAGATGCGTGCTTTTATGAATTCCTGCTTCATCATCCACTAGAGGGAGCTTATGTATAACCTCTGGTAGGCCAATTATCTCAAAGAGCCTGGTTTTGCATAATTAACAAAGATGAAGTAGTTACGAGGGGGATACCTGCACCACTATTCATTTCTCCACCTGTTGTCTTGAAGCTCAGAAATGGCATTTTTGGAGTTTCCAGTCCTAACCAGAATCACTATTTGTTTGAAGCAGCATTCTCAGTGGCATTAGCTGAGATTCACCTCCATCACTGACAGACTCAAACCTGAGAAAGGGCAGCCACTGCTGAACGAGAATATACACTTAGGATGGGAAAGAATTAGCAAGGTTTCACATACTCTACCTTCTGCCTCTGTCTGTAAAAAGATTTGGCCTGTAAAACACTAGTTCACACTCTACGACTCCTCAGAAGAAACAGACATCAACAGACATTGCTTCTTTTTTATTTCAGGACAAGGTTTTTGACAGTGTTTGTCTGGGTCTGCTTCCTTTCCAAGTGGAAACTGTTTCCTTTCCCTGGGAAACAGTTGATATAAAATTTGGTGTCCTTAACAATATAAAACACGCAAACACCTTCAAGCATTTCCTATAACACTAACTAATAAAAGACAGGTTTGGCTCTGTCATATCAGAAATATAACCTATAATAGCAAAAATGTACTTGCAACTACATTTCTAGCTAAATCTAGACATCACACACTTCAAGCTACATACCCACACAGTACAGTCTAGCTAAGTAGTCAGATACACTATCGAAAAGCTTATCATAAAACTTGAAATTGCTGTATCCTTTACACTCATTTTGCCTTTTTTTCTTTCTATTTTTCTGTTGGAAGAGAAAACTTATGACTACACTTCAGCTGTCACCAGCTTTCAAGGTTATACTGATAGGAATGAGAAACATATTCCTAATCTGCATACCAATGCATTGAGAATGCAAAGGCAGGCTTTTTGCCATTGAATAGATGATGATAAGGTCTTAAGTCTGTTGAATTTCTTGTGTTGTACTTGTATTATCATATGATTTCTTAAGCCAGGAATGAATATGTAAATTTCTTGCCACTGACTTGCTCCAAAATAATGGACATTACACTTGCACAGTGGCAATTCAGAGTGTAAAATTGATTAATATTTGTTTTCAAAATGACATGCAATGATGTATGGATCCTTTTACAACTTAAATTAATACTTTAAAGAGATGAATGGTCTCTACAGAGGATGTTAAAGTTCAAGCTGAAAAATTTGCATATTTATATTACAACCAACTGATAATAATTGTCGAAACAGAATGTAATGTGGTTCGTTTTTCATTTTAATCTGGTTGTACTCAAACACAGGACCTCATTAACTTCCAGCAACTAATACAGCATTATCAGTCCCCATAAAACAGGCTTGCCCTGAATTTATGAATTTCAAAGACTATTTCCAGTGTGAATCCCTGTTAAACACTGGGTCAGCCACTAGCATGTGCACTCCATGTCATATGCCACAGAAGCATGAAAGTTACCTGGGCTAAAGTGCTTGAGACTCCCATGGCCAGCTACCTACTTACTTGCTGACATTTGGAATAAACAGACACCTTGCCTTTGATGGCTTATGCAAAGGCAGGGTTTTTTTGCTTTGAATGACCAAAATCAGGAAATGCAACTTCATTCACTTCTTAAGTAATATGTTTCAACAGTAAAAAAAGAGCAAGAGATCCTTCCTTAAAATATGCTTTGTATAAGGAAAATGCAGAACTTTTGATAGAGAAGATAGTGTGATTAGTTTATTACTATGAAAAAAATTACTTGAAGAAAATAATGATTTTTCTATGTCATCTCATATGTTGACAGCTAATCTAAACTGAACTGTGATTTTGATATTCCATGGGCCTGAGAACTCACACGGACCCGTCTCTTAAAGAGGTCTGCTGTATGGCTGGCTGGGTAGGCTGGGAGAGCAAACACAACTTGCCTTCAATACTGTAACAGCTACAAATAACTGATTGCTCTTGACTCGAGCTGGTTGTCTGGAAGTTGGCAATATTGTGAGTAGAGATACATTTGCAATATCTTAAATATATTCCTAAAGGGGTAAGGGTAACATTACTAAACTAACTTCCTGTAACCCAGATGTTGTCTTTAAGCAAAGAACAGGTCAGTTAGGTCAGCCCCATGGCTGCTTTGTGCAATCCTGGGAAAGCCCTGAGAAGCTCAAAGAGGACAAACATTACAGAAACGCTGTAAAGAAAGCAAAAGTCTACATTGCCAATAACAAGAACTTTTATTTAAATGAATTAAAATCCCTGGAATTATAACTATTATTTCCTATGAAGCCATTCAGACTTTCCATCATAACATCATGAAAATTTTTTGGTAGATCTTCCTATCAACTGTCAAATACCTGGATGACAACCTGTTCCAGCTGCACAGTTATTGGACATTCAGTTGTTGTTGCAACTTTATAATATTGCATGAATTCGGATGCTCCTCACAAAATCAGGTCAGAGAATAGGTCAGGGAATTTTACTGAACGAGCTACGTTACATTCAGGCCACCACAAAAAGGGCAGGCAAAGTAGTAAAACCTCTCCTCCAGCATATGAATTCATCCATCCCACATGTTGGGGACTAAAATATGACTAAATAATTGGTTTTTCATGATGTAGGGAATGTACCTTACTATAGGTCTTTATGATGGGACCTATGCTAGAACATATTCATAACTCACTTGGAAAAATGGAGGAGTGCATATTCTGGTGTTACTTGGAGAACATTACCTAGGACAGTCAAAACTTAAACTGATAAAGACCTGGAGAAGAATCTCTGAGCAACTGGGTAATAAAATGGCTGAAGAGAAAAGATGCTAACAAAGGAAAACCTTGCATATGGGGGTGAGGAGGGAGGAGAAAACCAATACTCCAAACCAGAAACACAGTATGCAACTCTAAATAATTCATTCTCACTTAACAAAGCGAGAGAGTCAGTAAGGGCAGTAAACATTATCTCAATGCTTAGGGAAGGAACGGAAAAAACCCGATTATATGTACCCTGTACCCCTGATTTGCAAATACTTTGCAGCATTCGACCTCAAACATGGTATGACAGAATAGCATAGAGAAAAATAATAAGGCCATCATCTGAAAAATGAAACAGATAGGTTTCCTTTAATTAGGAATGGAAAGCTTGAGGGAGGATTTTTGAGGAGTCTATAAAAACAGATGAATTGGGAATAGTCACCATTTCTCATACTACATCAATTAGGGAGCAAACTGTGAAATTACAAAGCAGCAGGTATATAGAAATACATATTTCTTTACATGCTTCCTATTTAATCAAAACAGACTTCCATACTATATTTGGATGTTAAACTTGTGGGGGGGTTTAGAATGTGACTGCAGAAAATTCAAGCAAGAAACATCCATCAAGGATTATTAAACACAATGATGTTGATGTAAACAGCAGTCCCTGAACTCCAGATTTCTGGAAACAGCAAGAATGGAAAGCTTCATGTGGTTGCTCCAGCCTAATGCTTTTTTTTGCAAACATCTGCAGGAGACAGGATGTAAGGCTAGATGCTTGCACAGAGCATGGCCACTGCTGTGCTCTGAGGACTGAAGGAATGGCACAGCAGCAGCAAAATCAGAACTGGAACACAGGAATACTTGTTCAGCTCTAATCACAGCTAAGCAGATCACAGAATATTTTCGTTTTCAGCCGCACCAAACATACCAGCAAATGTTCTTACTGTAGCAAAATTCTCAGCCAGTGAACCCGGGTATTTCTATTACAAGTTCTGGCAATCCCAGTGAGGCAGCAAGGGTGAGTTAAGCCATCAGAAATATATATTTACACATGGAAATTGTTAGCAATGCTGCTCTTCTTTTCCCTAGAGACAGCTCCATTGCAACAGCCTTGGAAAACACATGCACACACACACGCACACACAGAGAAACAATCAATAGATACACTTAGAAAGCCTGTTATATCATGTTGTGCTTCACGGATTTTGATAATATCAATCATAATTGAGTTAGATATAATCCATCTGACTTTCAGTATGCTGGGGTCAGCAGGGGACACAATGCCTCACTTCACATCAATTACCACACATAGTAAGGTGGTGGTAAGCAATTCCATTTGATAGTTTGCAGCTATAAATAATTATATGGCAATAGCAGTAAAGTTGGCTCTTGGGCACAATACAGAATCATGAATTTTCATTTACTTATATCTCAGAAGCTGTTAGGCCTACTGGTTTGAAATGTGAACCCTTGATTACGTATATCAGTCTTTATATTAATACAGTATATGCAGCTGGTAGATGCTTTTGAATGAACATTTTATGTTTTCTCTTATTTCATGAGAATATTTTCATTACAAATACGACCATATGATACATGAGGACTGATTAGAAACTGCTATGACAAAGCAAACTTGGTTTCATGCTTCCTTAATATCATGTTCCATCTTTCATTCAGTTTAGGTCTGTCCCATCCAAGTCCCTGTGGGATTTCAGTAAGGAGATGTTTTTTACATGCTGTATAATAAATTCTCATCTATTTGAAAACATACAAAGTTAATCAGAAGAGCAGTGCAGAAAGGTTGCAAAAATAATCAGACATTTTTTTACTTCCTTGCTTTGGGTGAATACCTGTTCCTTTTTAAATGCTGCTACTTATGACACATTCTGTGTTTTAAGAACATCAGTCAACAGAGACAGAGTGAAGATAAATCAGATTAGGAACAGGCAGGAGCATGGGAAAGAGTTTAGCTGATTTAAAATTGAAAATCAGAAAAGTACCAGGCTGAAAGATTCCCAAGAAAGGCCAGGTAAGTACAAGAAGAATAGCATGATGATGAAAGGAACTGGAAGAAGCACAGAAGCAAAATCTTCCTAAAACATATGGAGGTATCTTCATAAAAATGCAATAGAATTAACTTGAAGTTTTAAAATCAGTTTGGATGTGGGGGCTGGGAAGAGTGGTGATTCAAGACTGTGAGAATTAGATAACTCATTTGCCTTAAAAACCCCTCATCCACTTATAGAAATGTTATAATCTACTCTTTCTGTCAGGGTGGTGAGTGCTGGGGGTGGTGGAGACTGCTGGAGTCTCCGTGACCACTCCTACATATGTTACAGGGATAAGTGGTACACCCTCCTAAAGTCATATTTCTAGATTGGAACTTTACAGCAATTTTGAGGAACATCTACTATGGATAAGAAAGCTTTTATAAACTAAGAATTTCATTCACAAGAATCACAGTCTCCCAGTACTTCTCCAGTGGGAGCATATAATCTTGAAACTTTCAAAAATTAAGCTTTACGCTACCGTAGGGAGAACATCTTGTTAAAATAATGCTGAGACTCTCCAGAACAAACATGCTGTGATTCATTGATTCTTGTTTTATCAGAAGGTGGACGAGGCTGTGAAAATGAAACAAACTTGGTTGTGGTCATTTGTTCATGTACAACCTATTTCTGGCAAGAAGAAACCAATCACAACTAGCAGGTTCTGCCCTATCCCATATTACACGATTGATGACTGAATATAGGAACATGCCATGTTCTCTCCTAGAGATGTCTGTGATAGACCAGGGTCAAATTTCACTTGTAAGCTTGTTTTCGAGAGCATGCCACAAGCAGAGCATTCACACAGAACACTACAAGCAATTTATAAAGATGCTGGGACTGGAGGTGCTGTACAGGAGACAAGGCAGGGAAAAAGAGTGCTGGGGCAATGACAGGAGTCAGATCCAAGAGTGCTGATGTGAAATGGGGCAGGCATGGCTATGCAATACCAGGAGGGATTTAACAGTCCAGAAAAAGATGTCTCATTAGCAAGATGTTGCCATGGGATCTAGATTTTAGGAAAGACTCTTGCACCCTGACATGAAGACCAATCGTGAAAACTATAAGCATTTTGAACTGTAAGGAAAAATCAAACAACGCTCAGTAACCTGAGAAGGAATTAATCCAGGAAAGAGTCTTCTAACCAGGAGGAAGATTAAATGTATTAATGATGTCATAGATATTTGATCAAGAGTTAATGATTTAAAGGAAAGGCAGATTACATGTGCCAAAGGAATGCACAGTTGTCACTAATACTAGATGAATAGCTAAAAAAGATTTGAATAGAAAAGAGAAGGTTTGCTGCATGATCAAGTAAGAACTCTATCCTTAATTATGATTTGATAGGATGGATGTTATTTTACTAATGCAACCTATGTAAAAATTATGCATCCATGGCTTTGGGAGGCCCAGGTCACAGCCCGCAGAGCAGCATCTTGCTGATCAGAGAACTGGTATTTAGCAGCGTGAATTGAACGGCAATCAACAAGGAGCCTGATTTGTGTTCTAAATTGGTGTTTAGCAGCATGATCTGAACTGCAATCAAGGGAGAACTCATAGCATTTTCTAGGGGGAGCAAATGGATACTTTCCAATCTCATTACACAAAATATTTGTAGCAGTTTAAATTAGATTGGAAAAGATCCCAAATTATTTTAACATGAGATCTGTAAAAAGAAAACTTTTTGAGTATGTTTCAGAGCAGAAACCTGCACAAATGTCAAGGATCTAGTAAAAGATTTACTCTGTGTGCCTTTTATAATTTTTTACATTGGAAAAGAAAAAAAATTCTGAAGAGCTATTGTAATACAACAAGTAGAGATTTTTTACCAGCTTTTTTTTTTCCTTACTCTGTTCTTTCATTATTTTCTCTGCCCTATAATATGTTGCAACACCTGTACAGGTTGTTGGGGGTTTTTTGAGCAAACTATAATGCTTCCCAGAAAAACTGTAATGCATCTTTATAAGAAAGGTATATTGCCTTGTGTCATGGGTCAGTTTCCTGATGTCACTGCTCAGCATAAAGTATTAATCCCTAGGCATAAGTATTTTTAAAGAATCTGGTGGCCCTACCATGACCCCCATGCACCGTGTATCATCCCAGTTTGCACTGTCCTCCCTGTAATTATGTCTTCAGTCTGATATTATACCCCAAAGCTGATATTTTACAATATTCTTACAACTGAATATTTTAACCAGCACTTCCCATGCTGGGTTTGTACATTTTGCATTTGTCTCACATTTTTCTTCTTCTCTTAACTCAATCACAGCCAACGGTCAACTTGAAGATCTGGCTACCCGGCCTGTTGCCATACCTCTGCATATTCATGAGTAAAATCTTTCCATATCCACATGGCAAACCTTTCAAACTGTCATAAGGAAGAAATAATCACCTTCTCTTTAAAATCTAACAAAGCCCACCAGAGCTGTGTTCTTTGTATAATAGTTAACATTGTCACTAGTAATCAATTTATTTTACTGGTAAAGACAGTATTCTCATGACAAGTCAAAGACCTTTGGAAACAGTACATCTGTGCCTGCTATTTAAGCACACACAGACACAAAGCAGCAGAATATATTAGAAACAAAAAATATGTCAGCTTGTATAATGGTCCCATTGTTTGCTCCACCAGAGAGGGATTGTGCCATAACATATGACGCTGAATGTGCTTTTCTTGTTCTCCAGCCTTCATAATAAAGTATTTGATGCAAATACCCTAATCACATGGAGAAGATGCGGATGTTAGCTCTACTTCCTTCCATTGCTATCCCTGCTGCCTCAAGAAATGTATTTTATGAGTATTAAAATATCCAAACATAAAATTGATGGAATCCTGCTTTATTGTGTTTCTTTTAATAGCAGGTGCTTGATTCACACTGGGCTCAACACGAGCCCCCTCTGCCAGCCCGTCAGTAGCTTCTCCATTAGGTTGCTTAGTTATTTTGTATAGGATAAAACAGAAGAGGCAAGAAAAGGCACAGACGCTAGCATGCACCCTATGCAAATATAGTAAATTGCTCTATATAGCTCTGTAACTGTATGTTTCCCTGTGCAGCATTTCCTAATGGGCACAGCTCAGATTTACAGAAAAAAAGTGGGTTTCCAGAAGACTAGAATAGGTCAGTTCACTCATTTATAACACTTACTTCCTCCTGAACAGGGGAAGTCTAAGGCACAACTTCAAATACACAATGTGACCTTAAGTAACAAGGAGAACATTGACCTTTAATTATGTGGCATGGACCCTAGAATTACCCAGTGCTAAAACAGCTTGCCCAGTTCAATATTTCTGTTCCTACTCACTCATTTATCAATGCTTGATAAAGAATGGGAAACACCTGCCCACAGGAGAAGGAAAAGGGCAGGAATAACATGGTGAGGAGTATCGCTTGTAGTAGGGGCCAGAGGCAGAAAGGAGTCACAGGTCCACTCCAGGTCCACTCCAGAAAGTGCCACTCTCTGTTGACAGGCAACAAACCTCTTGGCAGGCCTGCCACCTCTCCAGCTGTGCACATAGCTCTGCATTGTCACATACTGCTTGGAAGCTGCTCATTTTTCTGTAATTGGAAAATGGGGCACTCTATGAAAAAACCAGGACAGGGATGGATTCCTTTATCACAGCATACCTTGCTGTAACACAGCTACACACCGCTTCTATCAGAAGCAGCAGCCTCAATCCTTCTCCTACCTACTGTTGCACATTTTGTGGATTTTTACAGCAGTCTTCTGTATTACAGGAGCATTTCCAGATTTCTGCTTTGTGAGACCTAAACACATTCTTCCAAAGCCATTTGGTAGAAATACAGTAGTTCTTTTCTATCTGTCTGGAGCTGGAATGAAAGGATAGGGCAGGCAGATACTCCTCAGCATTCCTTTCCTGGGCATTCATTAATTGGGCTATTACATGAATGCCTACATGAGAGTATTGGATGTGGTTAAGAAGTACATGGGACCTCCATATTATATTATCAAATTGCTTACGTTTTTCCTTATGGAAACCAAGACAACTTCATGTGTGTGCAAGTCAGCTACTGCAGAAAGCCATCATGCTCCAAAACCACCTTTAAACCAGCACTAATTAAGTTGAATAGAGTAAATATTGCCTGCTGCAGCATGCAGCCACTACAAAATAGGCAGAAGTAAAATCAGAGACGTAATTAAAAAGGTCTGTTAAGAGTACCTGATATTATGCATCTAGGTCCATGTGGCCATTAATGTCTGGCATGAGCAGAAGGGGCCTATGGTGGTTAGTGTAACGGCTGAAGCTCCTCGGGACCCATTAACAACCTCAACAACCCTTCCCCCAGACACTGGACAATGTAACAGAATTCCTACATCTCAAAAGCCCACTCTATAAACAGAGATGAAATCTGAATATTCAAACCTTTGGCCCTCCTGCTGAGCACAGCTGAGCCTGCTGCAGCTTAACTTCAAAGGCAAAAGAGCCATGAGAAAGGAAGCGAAGCCTTATAGCGCACACTTGACTCAGCACTGGTGCCTGGCTAAGCTATATGACTATTGTGTGTGCACTATTAAACAGTACTGTAATGTACACAGCAGATCTTCAGCTTTGGAAAAACAGACTCAACATTTGGCTATTCTCACACGGGGTCAAATGCACCTAATTATTATCTGACTGTTAATTTGCATTTCAGAAGTCCGAGCCAGCTCTGAATATGTCTCTCCTATAGTATAACTTACTGTTAGTTAGTAATTTAGGTTATGCAGTGAAAGAAGGACACAAACTTTGCCTCTGCTGTTACAGAGGTTACTTTGTGCTGGGACCAGGTGGTCCAGCCTGTGGAACTTTTGAATCCTGGTGCACACGTATGGGACTGTTCAGTAGAGAGGTACCAACCCCCACACATCTGGTCTATGCAGTGAAGCCAGGGCTGTAAGCTGCTGCTGACCAAGGATGGAAACTCTGATTCCTGGGGCACAAGAAGAGCCCGGCTTACGCTGCAAAGGCCAAGATTCTGGTGATTTAGAAAACATTTCAGAGATTTGGACATCCAACTGTAGTTCCCTGCATTGCTCTGAATTTGCATCTTCTCTATGCCAAGCACATACTCAAACTAGTGGCAGTTGAGAGGAGGACTATCAGTGGTAAATCCTTGTAACACTGTTCTGATTTCCCTAATCCCCATCCCATTCTGCACTGAAACAAAAGCATAATTCCTCCAAAATATTTACCAGAAATTGAACCTTTGCGATTTAGACTGCAATAAAATAGTATCTTTTTTTTGAGGGAGTAGGACAAGAAGACCCCTTTGTCTTATGGTGGCTTCTGCTGATGTCTAAGGACTATATCCAGCATTTCTGTCTAGTGTTCCATGTAAATATCTTTAGTGAGACCTTAACATACTCAAACTCACCTCTACTGAACAGACAGGAAAGAGCCTGGGGAGCTTCTTTGTAAAAGTGTTCGAAAGTGTGCTTGTAAGAGCACTGTTTCTTTCTGCAGGAGTGACCAAACAACTCCCCCATAAAATCACTAAGGTTGGAAAAGACCCTTAAGATCATCAAGTCCAGCCATCAACCCAACACCACCATGACCACTAAAACACATCCTGAGGTACTAGATCTACACATCTGTTGAATGCCTCCAGGGATGGTGACCCCACCACTCCCCTGGGCAGCCTGTTCCAATGCCTGACCACTCTCAGTAAATTTTTTTCATAATATCCAATCTAAACCTCCCCTTCATTTCCTCTTCTCTTATTGCTAGTTACCTGGGAGAAGAGACCAACTCCCACCTCACTACAGGTCTCTCCTCAGCCTCCTCTTCTCCAGAAGCAGAATACCACAAAGAAAATTACTAGTCTGTTCTTTAGTACTTTCACCAGCCCAACTTCTTTTGTTGCTAGGACAGTACACAGCTTGCAGTGTTTGAAATGAACCATGTAACTGTAACACAGCCAGATGGTAGCCCTGCTGATATCCCTGGCAGAGCTATTAAAAGTGCCCGTCTGAGGGTAAGATTGATTTACCTGTCTTCATCTTTTAGAAACACTACCTGAACAGTAATCTGTTTGGGTTTAGTGGTGGATTTACTTGTTGCTTCTTTTATCCTTAAAAGGAACACACACATTTATCTTTGGGTCACTCATAATTTCTGCTCGCTCTCTGAGTTCTCAGACTGATCCTTGTTATGACCTCTTAGCACTTTCTAGTTATCTCTACTGCAAGGCCCATTCTCACAGATAAAATTATAAGAGCATTTGTGCAATCCATGCTCAAGTATCTCAATATGCCCTTGTCAGGGTGTAATAGCATCATTGTCTCTCACCGAGTGTAGTGGCTCTCTGAAGTCTAGATGGTAGCAATGGAAATGCAGACTGGTAACTCTTTGATAGGTTCAATTTTTCAATGTCAGTGAAAGCATTTTTTATTAAGCAGATACGTTAGAAGTGAAAGGCTTGCAAGAATATGCAGTGAGGTGAGTTGCAGTTGGGAAAGCTATCTTTACAGAGAAAGCAGGCGCAGAAGTCGATCCTCATGGGTATCTTTAAAGAATACAGATCTGTGATTAATCTTACTCGCCATTGTATGTCATATAAATGTCATCAAAATCTCAGCATGTATCTGGCAGCAAAAATACCTGGTCGTTATTAAATAAAAAGTGAGGTGATGATGATAGTTTTCCATAGTTCAGCACATTGCTTATTTCATAGATCATTGGTTTGGGGCTGGGAGGAATAGGAGCAGGGCAGAAACGTTCTTTTCAGGCCCTGATTCTGAAAACTTTTAAACCTTAGTTTTATTTAAAAGAAGGGCCTGTATGTATGAATTACACATATGCACAGCTATGTGCAAGTCAGGCACTAGGTATTTACTCAGCAAGCTATCTAGCTGGCATACAGCTTTGACTCAGCATAGCATAGTTACAACTACAAACTCAACTTAAAATAAATATAATCAAGAAAGATTCCTCAGCAGAGATTATTTTAATGATGCAGTAGGTCAAAACTTTGAGATCTGACACAAAAAGACAAATACAATAAGAAGCTTTTGCCTTAGTACAAGTGAATGCATTCTTGCAACTAATGATCCTGGGTTGTGCCAAGGAAGATATACAGCTGCTTTCTTTCAATTGCTGCCCACCTTATTTATTTGTTAATTGTACCAAGACTGAATACAACAAACTGAGTTTGCTCCTTTAACAGCTGGACAATTGGCCTCTCTAATGGAATTTTGAAGCAGTGAATCAAAGAAAACCTTCACCCATATCTGACCTCATCAGTATCCTGAAGAGATACTCTCTCATTGTGTCTATAACATTTACTAAGACAGTAAGGAAGGAAAAGAGTATCTGGAAAGATGTTACTGAGATTTCTACTATATAACTTCAAGGGAAGCCAAACCAGCTTTAGTTATTGAGCTGATTAGTAACATCATGGTTTTAAAATGATTAATACAGTTACATTATGCTCAGGCAGCCACTATTTGTGCAATGACAGATTAAATATTTATTTTAATTAGTACCTATAAACCAAATTTGTTCTGAAGGTGCTGTTAGTATATTTATAAAACGTGTTCAATGTTAGCTTAGCTGATTAAAAAATCTAGTTAACTAGATTAACAATTTATCACAGTTTTTACTAATTCAAGACATTCTTGTCTTAGCAGACAAAGTGAAGATTGAATTGCTATAGAGAAAAGGCATCCTGATCAAGTCCTGAAAGGAGTCCCATCGCATTGGGGATTGGACCTATGCTGAAGAGAAACATGTTCTGGTAACAAACCAGATGTAGAGGCTATCAGTGCCACTCACCAAATTTTCCAGTCTATCATGACATAAAAAAACATTTTTGCAGAGTGAAGGTATGAAGTTCAACTATCTTCATTTATTTCTCATAATGACATGAGGTCATATTGGTTTTATTTTCCTCAACCTGTTTGACATAAAGCAGTGTTCTTCTTTTAATGAGATAGCTGAAAAGTTAGGTGTTCCAGAAGGGGAAAGAAATCGGGAAAAAAAATACTTTTTTAACCTACACAAATTACTTCAAAGTTTTCATGAGATGCAGACTTTGGAAAAGCTGTTGATTTTAAGTGAGTGATATCTAGATAGCTCTCTCACATGACATTATTTCAGGTATTTCAAATACCTATTCTAAATGTATATTTTAGTAGAATTACAACGATAAATATTTCCTTCTCAAAAGAGACCAAAAAACCATGACTATGTCAGGTGTCACTTTTAAATTCAACTGTCACTTTAGCTTAGCTGGAACTAATATTCACTATTAGGCACAGGTTAGCTATAGCTGTAATGACCAATTCCTTCCACAGCATAGACTGTGAGATGAGTACAAGTTGCATTAAAAATAAAGAATTCCTTTTATTTCCCACTTAAAAAGGAAAAAAGGAATCTGACAATCAAAGTAAGAGAATATGAATTTTGATACAAAAAGATGAATTCATAAGGATCATCATCAGAGGCTGCCTATGGAAAAAAGAACCCTTTTCCATTTGGATTGTGCTGATAACATTTATTTTTCTCTTTCCATCTGGAAACCCTGTGGGTATCATGAGAATTGTAGTGAAGCTGATTGGGGTCATGTGTGAGGGCACTGGGATCAGAGCCAATGTCACGTCCAGGCTCTTGCAGCTTCAACAGCTCCCAGAGAGAGTGTAAGTACAAATCTGTGGCATATTGGGAAATGAGGGTGGTAACAACTGAGGTCAGTGGCCAGAGTGTTTCAAATAGTCTTGGGAGCAGTGATCAGTTCTTAACCTGCAGCAGATATATTGAATGGCGTTTCAATATGGAATGGTGTTGTGTCCTGCACGAATGATGTTCTAATCTTGTTGCTTTATGAAATTTGGGTACAAACAGAAATACATGAAGCTTACAAATTCTGTCTTCATCTGGCAAAGAAGTTAGAATAGCAGATCTCTTCCTTCTCATTTATTTACTTATTAGCATTGCCAAGAGAAAATTAGAAGGTAACAAAATCAGTGTTTCAACTGCAGCAAAACTCTACTTTTATAGTCCCTCAAAAGTAAAAATGACAAATACCTATAGCAGTAGGAGTAACTGTGGGACTCCACACACTGCTCTTGCAGTGTCTTCCCGAGACTGAAAAGTATGCTGAAAATGTGCTGTCTATGCTATACTTCATATCATAAAATATGAGTTGATTTGTCACATATGAAATTGCATTTTGTACAGGAACTGTGGAAGATCATCTCATTTTAGCAAAGGCAGCAGTGAACCACAGAGTTTAAATGTGCTGCTTGAGGTCACACAGCAGCACGATGAGAGCCGAGACTCCCAGCTCCACTCTCTGCTCTAGCAATGTATTGCTTCCCTGGTGAGTAAGTCAGTACATGAACACTGGTACAGGAACTGTGGAGACATATTCATTATGGAAGTTAGCAGAGAACTCTGAGAAGCGTCCTTTTTAATAGAAACACCCAGAACCACCATGAAAATCTATGAAGAAAATATAGTGCTGAGTAGCAGATGCCTTCTAAACACCCCCCAGGAGCCTGGCTGCTGTGGCACACTCCGATGCTTTGACCATAGTGTGCCAACTGCCGTAAGCTAGGGGCCACCAATGGCTTGAGGACATGCTGAAGGCAAGAGGAGTGAAAACCCTGTCACAAACTCAACATTAGGATTAGAGTGGAATATCACTTCTGCAATGACAGCTGCCAGAGCACGTTGTGCCCCTGGCTCTGTTCTATACCGCACTCCACTGGTTGGAGCGTTCACCCTATGAAGCGGCAAAATCCAATCCTTCCCCATCTCGGCCAAGGGTGTTCAGTGTCCCTTGAGGGAAGGCTGGCTACCAGACAGAAGAAGATAAGTGGGCAGAGGTGCCACCCTGCAGAGTGTGCTCTGGATTCTAGTTCTTGTTCTGCTGCAGGAGCAAAATCTCTTTTTTTTTTTTCTTCACTGAAAGTCAGTGAAAAAAGCATCTATAACAATGTTTCAAGTGCCTTAATAAGATTTTAATATTTTTTTCTATATATAATTCAGATTGTAATTCAAATATTTATGTTCCCACTGATTTTGCATGTAAGGTAAAGTTAGCAGACAAATAGAATATATGATGTAGAGTCTGCAGTCTGATTCCTTAGCATGTGTAACAGTGGTTCCTAATGGTAGTATCACAGACTTGAAAGTGAGCATGGCTACCTACACACGAATAGGTATCAGAGCAGTATTTTTGCAATGTGTTGATTTGCTAGATCCCATTCAATAAACATGGCAAGAGCTGAGAAATCACAAGGCCCAGAATATTTTTCACATGCATGAGACAACAACCTAACCTCATCCCACTAGGAAATGCAGTCAGCACAAATGTGGTGGGCTTCAAAAATTTAGAAATGCTATAAATTGGAGCAGAAATTCTGCTGCCAGATTTTACTAACTGTAGAACCAAGAAAGAACATTTGAACAAAACACTGCTGACCATTTTGTCAGAAGTTGCTCTAGAAGTTCTTCTAGCAATGATAATATAATTAATCAGCTCTATGTCACCTGACAGCAGCAAGCTTTTGACTGAAACAGTTTCATTTGCTCATTGTATTAAATGTGTCTTATAGTTGTAAGAAATCCTGCTGCAGATGATGGGAAATGCTTGATTTGTTCTTTCTGGGAAGCATGCAATAGCTTCAAAAATTTTGCATTTTTACAGCTTGTCATATAACCATGAAGGAGAAACAGATGCCTGTGGGGGGAATAGACCCAAGGCAGCTTGCATTTGAATGAAACTTCCCAGTAACCAATATATTAAATCCAGTAAGGCACTGCTGCCCACGGCCTGGAGACAGAGGCACACTGGGGCCACACCAAGCTGTCAGAAACCCGCTGCTATGGGCAAGTTCCATGCCACTCACACTGGATGGAGTTGGGCAACAACAGAGGTGTGCACTGGTTGTCCTGCTGGCCAAGCATACCCAGGACAGGCAAGCTTTTGGGTGCCAATTGTGGTAAAGGAAAGTCAGTACCCACACTTTTAAATTGTCTGTTTCCACACAAGAAGCCTACAAAATCTGTTCGTACCCAGGAGCTACAGCTATCCTGTGCTACCACTGGGTTCTTTTCTTAAGCTGCCCTTTTCCATTCCATGTTTTTTTCCCTACTCTGTTCTCTCCCACCTCCTGCTCCCTCTCCCCCAGTTAATATGTTGCATCTTATTTCATGCTGTGACACCATTAGTGGAACCTAATCTCCTCTCTAAAGTAGACTATTAGTGTTGGTTGGGGCCACTTAGGAGGTCATATGCTCACACAGCACTTATCTGAAGTAAATGTCTTGTAGCTAATCAGGAAAAGGTAACACACCATCACCCTGCCCACAGCTTTCCAACACCCAAATTCCACTCATTTACAGTGAGAGAAACCCCAAGCAGCCCATGCTTTGTTTTTTTTCTTTTACATGACAGAAGCCATAGCCCTTAAGTGACTAGGATGGAATGAGAAGGGAATAAACAATTAGATAGGGCTGCTGGAACAAATCCTCCTGTTTCATTTTTCTTCTTCACTTGTCTCAGCGGGAGTAGTTTTACCTCCTATTGACACCCATTGTGCTCTTGGCTGCTCGCTATGATGCAGCTGTTTCCTTAATGCCTATCAACCCTCTGCCTTTTTACGATACAAAGGTGACTTGTTAATACAAATGTTGTTGAAACCTTAATAACAATGAGCCCCAGTTGTGATCAATGATATTGCACCTTGGCAGGGAATGTATCAATGCTTATGGATTCATTTAAAAGTCATCTGCACAAGGTGGCTGAGTTCTTATTTTAAAAATCTACACATAAGAAAAACGCCTGCTCTATTAGACTGACGTTTCTAACTCTACAGGGTGCAGTAATACACTGTTACAGTTCTACTGTTTCCTGTGATACCTACTTAGTATCGTATCTACCACTTTCTATCTGCTCCAGAGACTACCCTTAAGCAGAAACTCTGTCCTCCAATGAAATTCTCAAATCCTTGTTTTGCTCAGTCCTTAATAAGGTGCTGTGATGCACCTGTCCTTCTCCAAAGGTACAGGACAGACAGACACACCATTCTCAACACCCGCTTTATTTCATTAGCAAAACCTCAGCCCCCTCCAGATGTTATCACCACCTAAACACCAGCTGTATTGTCTCTACACTTTGTAAGCAGCGTGATAACTTTATTTCAAAAAGGACATTCTCCATCAAAGCTGTATGCATGAATGGCCACACCTCAAAACGCCCTTGTGTTCAAAAACAAACACAGTTTTCAAAAATGACAGACTGATCCTTCTCTCCTTTGCAACATCATTACGTGGTTGTTGGTCTAGTCACATCAATAGATATATGCCTGCACAAAGTGATGTTAGATTAAAAGCAGATCAGGAATAATGAAATTTAATAAAGATATGATCCATAGAGAAGAGCCATTTTCAGATGGAAAAATGACTCCAAGCAAATGTTGTTCCTCAGATATTCTTGGTCCTCGATCAGGGTATTCTAAGTCATTTCGTACTTAATCCACTCAACCAGAGGCATGATCATTGGACTATGCAGGGATCAGTTTGCCCTAGAGAATAGAAGTTTTTGGTGTTCAAAACATGAAACTTGAATCATTCAGAATTTGAGCTATTGTAATTCTAAGTAGAACAACTATGTAACACAGCTGCTTTATGCTTTGAAAATGGTTTCCAGTGTTCCCATGTCAAATGTTCCTCCACTCCAGATCATTTCACTCTTGCATGAAACTAATCAACATTACAAACTGAAATTAATCTAACAAACACACTAATTCTCATGATAAAATTATTAGATTCTATTACACTGTTTAAAAAATCCATGCTGGAATTAGCTGGAATTTTGTCAAGTGGCAACTGCAAAAGCAGGAATAGTTTCTAATGCCTGATTTAGAAGTCTTCACATTTTGTACCTCTGTATTGTGAACAATAGAGTCTTTTTTGGACCTTTGGTTTGTGCTAGGACTCTGAGTCACCGAATATTTTATGGTGTTCAATCAACTACAGTATGAGTCATTCATCAGCTTTCAAGTATTTTTGGAATTGTATTATTTTGCTTAAAATTGCAGAAAAATCGACCAGCAGAAGTGATAAAAAAATGCAGCATTGTAGATTTAATAAGATCATGTGATGGAATCAGAGCATATACACATCAGCATAAAAAATTAATTTAAGCAAAAATTAGGTCTACAAAGGAAACAAGGGATTCAACAATGAATTGTTAGAGAGTTATTGTATTCTGAACAGGACCCATTTTACTGAAGCTAGTTATGGTTGCCAAAAAGTTCTTGCCTCAGATGCTGTCCGTGCTTACAATACTTATTCCCATACTCTGCTGCAGTTTACCATTTCTACAGCATTCTGCAGACATACAAGATTTTTATGAGTACTAACTGATTAAGAGCTAGATCATAGGAATATCAGATACCATACAAAGTGCATTATCCAAAGCTAATTTCAGTTCTTGAAGTCTGTGAAGAAAAAAAACCAATCTCACTGAGAAGTCAGACCTACTACAGTCTAGGATACAGAGAACTACCCTAGTGCTAAAGACTGATTACTCCTAGATTTATATAGAGCTTTTGTTCTTTTTTTACCCCTAGGTTTGTTTTCTTTCAAATAGTGCCTAAAGCCATTCAATATCTTAAGCCTGAGGACCTGAATCATCAACATCACCAGAAGACAGAGAAAATAAAGCTTTACCCACGGGCATGAGGAGCTGTGGCAGAGCTCAGAGCTGCCAGCGTTGTCTTTATGATGACCATCATAACACTGTTTTCACACAGGTTCAAACTAAGCGACATTTAGTCATCGTTCTTTTGAGCAGAGATCAGTTTGGCTTTCTAGCAAGGCTGAACTAAAGCCATTTGGATTGGAGAAATAATGGGAAGAATTGTGTCAAAATCTGGAGGTTTTTTCCATTACGGAGAGCCAAAGTTCTTCTGTCACAAGACTGCCTGAAAGAGAGTTTTCTTAGATGCATGACTGTGTTGACACTCTTATTCTTGCTTGAGAGTGGCTTTTCATGGTTTTTTTGAAACTCCTTACTAAGCAGTATAAACCAAGTCAAATAAGAATGGGCTCATGGGGCTTCTTTGGATGTAACCAACAAATTTACACTTTAGTTAATTCTGAAGAAGCCTTCCCTGAATACACAGTGAGAAGTTCACCATTCCTCAAATTAAAGCTTGGTCATTTGGATATCAAATGGATGGGCAGCTCATCTTGCTCCCAAGAGCTAAGTATTGAGCTAGTTCCAAATGTCCTTCACTGTTACCAAATTTCTGAGTGATTAGGTGATAAGGGATCTGCATTTTCTAATGCAATACAATAAAAAAAAGATACCCATCTTGTCCCAAATTATTTTAATACCCTTTACCACTGCCACTGGTATGCTGATGCCATGCAAGTGACGCGACCTCTCTTTCCATGCAGTTAGTAATCTGCTGCATAGAGACTAAAGTCATGGAGAGTCCCAAGCCCATGAGACTGCCACACAGCTTTTAGCACAAACCTCTCCTAAGGCAGCAGGTATGTTTAGCAGTAGCAAGGCATCTTTTATAAAATATTTGGTGAGAACACTGCAGTTTGTCAAAGGGAAAGGAATGTTTTATACTGAATGTTTAGAATAAATCCTCATTTCAAATGAGAGGAAAAGAGCTAAGGCAACTGGCAGTGGAGGTTATTCGATGCATTGAACCATTCTAAGTATAATGTCTCCACATCATCATTG
This sequence comes from Zapornia atra, assembly GCA_013400835.1. Lineage (NCBI taxonomy): Eukaryota > Metazoa > Chordata > Aves > Gruiformes > Rallidae > Zapornia > Zapornia atra. The sequence continues at coordinate 66,456 of VZTU01013023.1, forward strand.
GTCTGATATGATGGCATATCACAGAGTGTAAATGAGGTGCATTTTTAAGTAAATGGTAACATGACAATCATCATAAAAACTGTTTGGTTTCCCCCCTTCCCCCCATGAAAAATGTTGTGAGAACTCTAATTTGTCTTGACACAGAAAAATTATCTTTGGGGAAAAAAGTTTCCCACACAGCTTCAGTATTACTGCATTTAACTGATGAAAACACTGAGGGAAAGGGTTTGTCTGTCACTAGAAAATCTGCAAGAGTAAGATTATTGCTAGGACTTCAAACTCTTTCCTGTCATGCAAGAATGACAGGTGCCAGTTGCAATACTTTTCTATTCTCCTTCCTGAAATATTTGAATTGTGCTCCTCCAAAGAAAGAGCCAGCTGCTCACCCACATTCACAGCTACAATGAATAGGACTTCTACAAACTTCCTTACCACACTTCTTGTTTAGAGGTAAATTCTCCCCTTTCAAGTTTTAGAAAAACAGTTGCTTAAAAATCAAGAGGCTAACAATAAAGGGGCTGGGGTGTGCATACTGTTTCTCATGCTACCCTATCAAAGGGCAGCATAAGTTAAATAGCTTTTTCATCCAAATGTAAAAAAATAGGTATCACTCAAAGGCAAAGGATAAATCTTTTGTTAACATTTTGGAAGAAAGGCTGGCTATATTTTTACTGACATTTTTTTCTCCGAGTAGATCTAACAAAACATTTCTCTGGACTGTAACAGTGTTTGTCTCAGTCAGCCTAGTACATCATGCAATCATATCAGTCAGGCTTGTTTCAGGTATGGGTTACTTTTCCATTAATTATATTCCAAGCACATGTATACATATCAGAGCTGTTGGGATGTCTATTTCTATTAGTTTAACAAGCCCTGGTATTAATGAGATTGCTCTATAATTGAACCTTTTCATGGGTCCCTTGGTGATGAAATTATGCTAATCTGAATCTGCAACCACAAGGCATCCATCATACTTGATCAAATAGTAAACATCAACAGTGATATGCTAGGAGTGTAAATGTGCTGTTAATTATTACATAAATGAACAAGCCCCATTATTTCATCTTTACATTTGTGCAACTTAATAAAACGGGTGAAGACAGAGTGTATCAGACTTCCACTATGTGGCAGCATGGTCCACTTAACAAGAGTCTGAGCTTGTAAATATTGTGATATCTCGAGGCCTGATACACTCTGTGCGTGTAAGCAAGGAAAGAAGGTGGATGTATGTCATCTGCTTTGAGTCACTGTTTGGGAAATGATACTCATCAGTTACAGACCTTTAAAAGAGAAAAAGAATCTGATTTCCCAACTGCTGCAGTTGTTTACTTCTAAAGCACATGTTGTTTGTGGATCACCAAGGGTTTCAAGTGAGGAACATATCTCTGTATGTCTGCTGTGGGATGATTTATATCAGCTTCAAAAACTCTTTGTAAGCAGGAACATGTAAGCTTTTATGTACCTACATTTGCAAAAATAGATGGATTCACAGAATACCTGTGCTCCTGTAGGCTTCACTCACCACCTATGGTCATACCACACTACAGAAAAGTAGTAAAAATAACAAAAATAGCAAGATGCTTTTAATGAATAATATGAGGAGGAATGGAATTGACACAATGCAGCTGTAACAATTAATATACTCTTTTGCCCATATTTGTTATTAGGTTCACTGCACCTTATAACTCTCCGAGTTAGTGCTAAATTTCAATGCCAGTTACTTCTATTGTTGCTTTACTATATACAGAGATGAACAAAAAATAAAAGAAGCTGAGAATCTTATCTGGCTTGGTAGCATTTTGGTTTGACAAATCACATCCCCAATATTTATCTAATGGCCAGAGAATTCTTCCACAGTTATTCTACTGAAGGAAAAATATCTTATCGGGTATCCTATGCATATTGTGATAAGATATGTACTTCACTGATGTGCAGGACATCTGTGCCACATGTCAGGAACCAGTTTATAAAATCAAGGTAATTTTCCCTCTTTGAATGTTCTACACTGTTTATTATAAAATGGAATATGGTGTAGTGATAACATCAATACTAGTCTTTAACCCAGTTTGTCTCATGCCTTGCCCCTGCCTTTTCAGTATTTAACACAACTATTTAAACTGTATTTGTGGAAGAAGACAATCTGTAAGCCACCAAGCTACACATTCAATTAATACAAAAATATGGGAATACTCTGCCTTTTCACTATCCATTCCATAGAAGGAGCACATAATTCAATGAAGGGGTAATCAAAAACGTATTAAATAATTTCCAGACATAGTTCAAAATAAGTTCCCTGGATTGATGCAGCCCTGGGCACAATGCAACATATATGACTACAAGTTGTTCACTCTAAGCTGATTCTACTGCTGCTAAAATTAAGATAAAGGTCCTTATGACAGAGCCTGTTCCAGTATTTATATTACCTCTATAAGCTACAAAACCTTAGGTTGATTCTACAAATAAGCACCAAAAAATGTTGCTAGGAAAGTTTAGTAGATTTCTAAAAGCATTCTCATTTGGTTTCTGCTCTTAACACACTTATTGTAAAACATTTCTATTTTAAAACCTCTGTCCTGTCTCTTTTATATAGACAATGACATAGAAACAAGTTGAAAGAGAAAGCACTGCCCCTTTGAGCTCCCAGGCTTATCGTGTATTTATTCACAACCTGTTAATGACATTTTGCATTCCTGAGATAGTTTGCCCAACTTCCCTTTACTAAAAGTGAAATTAAATGTATACTAATCACGGTCAGTTTCATAAGACAGAAGTATTATAGTAAAGTACAAAACCACATTCAGTCTTGCAATTTCTTCCCTTCTCAACATTTATCAACGGAAGAGTGCAGGACTGCTTGTGCAGCACTCTGCTCCAGAAAGTGTCATGTTCTGTTGCTGACAATATTTAGCAAATTAAGCTACCAAAATGTGGCTGAAGGTTAGGAAGCAGCTCTCTTTCTGCATACAGCAACATATAGCAGGAATTTACACAGACTTTCTTTCTGTTAAGAATTGCCACTGAACGTAGTTACAGGAAACCCACCTTAACTTACAGTGATTGTGAAAGGAGTGAAAACTCTTTCTCTCAAGAGTCTTGCTGACACCTTAAAAGTCAGATGTTGCACCTGATTCTGACCTTATATACTGTATCATCACTTCTCATTTCAGCAGTCTGACTACACTATTATCACTGCTCATTTCAGCAGCCTGACTTACTCCAGTTTCAAGCAAGACTACTGTCAGGCACTTGATTTTTAAGAGATTGTTTCCATCCGTCCTTTTTCTTGTTTTTGACAGCATTGTCTAATGCAGTGTTTTCTCTTAGAAGTGTTTTTGTAACTGTCTCCTGCTGAATCAGCAGCCTCACATACTGACTGTAGCCATGCCAGCTATGTCAGGTTCACTCTGTTCTGTGTAACCACCTCCAAGTGTTAAACACTACAGAGAAATGCTGTGATTCAAGAAGATGAGAGATCAAAATGTCAGCAAACCTTGAAAATTAGGGAGAGTTGAAGGAGGAGGATATCCACATCCAGAAAAACACCCCCAAAATAAATAAAAAATAAAACCATCTAAGATTTCTACAAGTGTATAGATTTAACCACACAAAAGCTTTAAATTCCCTTTGTAGGACTGCTGGCTGAGAAACACTGGCATCTGCAATGGCAGGTGCTGTTCCGAGGTACTTCCAGGTGCCTCCCTGAGTGTGCATAGGGCTTACAGTGAAATCACTGAGCCTACACAGAGACAGTTCCTTCCATCTAGTAAGGTAACAGCACACTTACCCTAGTAACAATGGTACTGAGGCACTTAGAAGATGTCTTACAGACATAACTCTCCACAGAAAAAGTATTTGCTTTCCTTCTAAACTCTTTTTGAGCACAAATGCATGGTCTTGCAGCCTTCATGAAACACTTTGACGGCCTGCTCAACGTAGGCCAGATGCTGTATGACAATGCCATTAGCTTGGGCTGAACTAGGACGTTTTTTAATGTCCACATTTTTCTTTCCAATGCTTTCAGAGTTAGAACAGCCCCTGAAATCAGTGCTCATTGTCTCCTTTTTGGAAAGCTGCATTTTGTGTTACCTGAGCTTGTCTAATTTCAGATTCCAGTTGCTGAACTTGAATTTTATTTATTTCTATACTGAAGATTCCCTTATCAATGCAGATACATAAAATAATCCTCTGATTTCTTTTAGGTGAACTATAGGAACAGTAATTTATCAGAAGTATCATAAGATACAAAAGCACGGAGCAGCTTTTCCCAAAGACAGTGTGTACCATTATATATAATTATAGCTAATTTTATTATATTCAGATAGCACAGTAAAACCACTCACTGAGATTCTTTTGTTCTTGGCATTTTGAAAATAAAAACTTCAAACTGTTGATGACTGTAAACTAGGAATTGTAAGAACAGACATCTGTCCTGTCTTTGTTTTTATTTCTGTGTACAATGCCTTTGTTACTTATCTCTATATATATTTTAGTAATTATCTTCACTTCCTCTCCAAACAACAGAAACAAAGCACACCTAAAACCCTATTGCTTCCTTGTTCACGGTTCCTAAATATTTAAGGAAAGAGTTCAAGCATTCTCAAACTATAAATGTTTCTATTAAAACCAGAAAACTTTTACCTAATTATATATCTTTATTATTAGCATTAGCATTTAAGTTTCTAATCCCGATACTGTATTTATTTCAACTACATATTCTAACCAGGTGCTTGATTATCTGCTTAGCTCTCCTGTTTATAGAGGTCACCTATCACAAGATTTTTCTGCAGTAACACTGATCCTTTTCTATGTGAGACCATACATTTCCAAATTGCAAATGACACTGAAACAAGTACATCCACTAAAGTAAAAGTAGACAGTAATCCTGATCATCCATTTGAACTAAATGAGTTATCTGCTCTTCTGATTTCCCAGTCATACAAGTTCTCCCACTGGGATTCAGAAGTAACTTTGGTGAAATTTGCTATTGGAAAGCAATTATAATACTTAACTGTTTATTAGAAATTCAGAATTATTTCTTTACCTGTGTATTCAGTATTGCAAAATAATTTATATAGGATAGTTAATCAGTTTGCCTGCTAAGTATATTCATTTGAATGTAAATTAAGAATGACCAAATAACATAATATTTCTTGTTTCAAGTGTATTTCTACCTACATAATTTCACTTGTGTCAAGGATATCCCTCTATGCTTTTAAAATCAACATATTCCTGACCCTTTCTTGACTGGAGTTCCCAAACCAAGCAAAGAAATATGCAATCCTGAAACAGAACCAGGAAAGGCCAGCACTGAAGTTGAAAGTCAATGAAGGTTAAATAATTGGCACAGATTTTCCAAAGTTCTTGTTCAGAAACTCTCATTCTGACACTTCATGGCCAAAACTCAGATTTCTCTCAGCTAACTAATTTATCTCATAAGACTCCAGATGAATGCCCAATCAACTGTGTGCAGTTTTGAAGCTTTCAAGTCAGTTTACAGGAGTTTTATTCCACACAAAGCAGTTAACATTATTTTCCAGACTGTCACCGAGTCATAGGAGTGTTAGTTGGAAGAAAACATCGTGGGTTGGTTACTCCAGCCTTCCACTCAGGCAAGGACTGCTGGCAGCAGTAGGAACAGCTATGTCAGCCTACAATATTAATTTCTGTCACAGTCTGTGTAACCTTTCCAAGTAGCTTCTGATTCATCAGCTGAGAGGGAAAAAGGAGAGCAAAAGATATATCAGTACAGTGCAGAGCATTGCACTGCAAAGTAATAATAAGCTGAACTTTCAAGAAATTTAAAGTCTCTTGGTTAACTATGCCAAAACTCCTGAAGCAGATTTACTTTTGCTCCCTGCCCAATATCTTGTGCCTGTCAATACCTGTCACCCAGCTTTTTCTGGATGTATACATCTCAATCAGTACAACTGAGATAGATAAATGAAACGCCTGTGGATATACACATGCATTGCATAGGGGTGCATGCTCAGAATCGCTAAGGGATGAGAGAATTCACCAACCAGAGTAAAGCACAGAAATGGAAATCTTACATGAAGGGTTGAGGTCATTGTTTCAATGACATTCTGGGGGAAAGGTTCAAACATTCTACCTGAAACTCTAGAAGGCACTGTCTCAGAGAAAATACACATGTGCATATACATATGTGTTCACATGTGCTCTTTGTTTCCACTGTACCTACAATTTTTTATTTTTTTTTTTTTAATATATCAGCCATACTAACCTTGCTACCACTGCAGTAGGATTCCTATCAGGAATCAAACAATTTAGAGTCGGGTCTGGTATCATTACAGTAGATTACATTAGTTAATAGTGAAAACATATAGTTTTCAGTTAATAGTGACACCCTGAAATGGTTTCCCAGGAGATATGTATTTGACACTGACCACAGACTGATCAACTGCAACCTTTTCAGCACATCTCATTGAAGGAGTAAGAAAGGGTAAGTTATAACCCTCAGATAAGAGTAGCATAGACATCACAACCTAGAATTCATGGTTACAAGCTAGAATTAAACTAATGTCAATCTAACTGTTATGACAC
>VZTU01013027.1:5832-17804 GCA_013400835.1 Zapornia atra
GGGATTCAACTTTTTAAAAGGGTAGATAATGGCAGGACAAGGGGGAATGGACTAAAGCTAAAGGATGGAAGGTTTAGATTAGATATTAGGGGGAAGTTTTTTACAGAAAGAGTAGTGAGGTGCTGGAACAGGCTGCCCAGAGAAGTAGTGGATGCCCCGTCCCTGGAAGTGTTCAAGGCCAGGTTGGATGGGGCCCTGGGCAACCTTGTGTAGATCCAGGCCTGGAGGTTGGTGGCCGTGCCTGTGGCAGGGGGGTTGGAGCTCTATGATCCTTGGGGTCCCTTCCAACCCAGACCATTCTATGATTCTATAACACACTGCAAATCAGGGGTTAACAGCCTTTGCAATGCACTCATTCCCTGAGAGATAGATAGGACAAGGAAGTAGACTTACTGGGTTAATTAGAGTCTTTCAGGAAGTAGATCTGCTAAAGTAGGAGCTCTGTCCAAAACAGAACAAAATAAAATCCCTCAGAGGAATAGGGGTTGTGAAGAGGTTAGTGAAAAGTCAGTGTATCAGCAAAGGCAAGTTTTCCCAAGCAGGCTTGGGGGAACAACTTGCTGAAAGTTTGCATGTGTTGGGTTTGATTTGTGCTCTAAACCAGGAGATATTCATGTAATAGTAAGAAAGCCTTTTATACAGTGTTGAGAGAGGGCTATGCCAATCAAATAATTGCTCCTTTGTTTTGCTGAGCTAATGCTTTATCAACAGTAACTCTCCAACACTTGCAAATCTAGTTTAACAGTTATTAAGAAAGAAAGAACACTAAGTTTTTCAGGGCTTTTTTCTACGTAGTGCTTCTACCAAGGAATAAGAGTCCCTTCTCTTGAGGAGTATTCTGAGAATATCTGCTTAAGAAAATTGAGTCTGGTATCAAAGAAAAAACTATTATTTTAATTGGCAAGTTTTTTAAAACTGGCAGTGAATGTATTAATTTATTCTGTTCAGAACTCTGCATAACTTTAATCTCAAAGCAAGTTTCAAATATTGCCCACAAAAATTTAGAGTAGTTCAACAGGTTATGTACAGTTAAAGACCAAGAATTGAATTTTTAAAGGTATTCTGTTTTCAACAATTGCTATGGGTTGCTATGGTATGTTTAAGATATCTAAAATCACAATTTGGCAAATTACTTACAGCCTTAGTTTGGAAAATGAACAATGTAGCCATAGTACAAAACTAGCTTAATTTAGGCATATATAAGAGCAGGATTTATTTGGCTAGAAAGATAAAAGAATAGCCTTTTTATTGAAATAATTGCTTTTGTACCAGTAATCAATGTTCCAATACAGATGCTAATTGACTCACAGTGGAGTTGTAACAATTTTGTAATTTCTGTGCTTTTGTATCTGCAAATAATTAAGGAAATAGGGGAGATTAGGTTGGCACTAGAAGAGCAGGTGCTTATTAGATTTAAATTTGTAGGTGGGGAAACCTAAACAAGCCAAACAAGGCTTCAGACAGATACGTCGAATATGTTGCTGTATTTTTTCCTCTTTTTTTTTTTTTTAATTATCTATTTATGCACTTTCCCTAATAGAAAGTCATGGGATTTTTCAAGTATCAAAATTGATTTTTAAATTCTGCTTCTAGGTCTGGATTCCAGCATGAACTTATTACTGAGATTTCCAACATAATTGTTATAAACAGCACTGGAAGGAAAAAAAAATAACTCTATGGAATGGGTATTTTAGGCTGCTATCACTGGAATTCACTGTGACTAAATTCTTTGGAACCATCTTGAAATTATAAACTACAGAATATAGTATTTATCTATTAAAATAAAGAGTAGACATGACCCCTTTTAAGACCACAGTGTCATCTGTGACCACTTACAGTTTGTTATAGACCTATTTATTCGGTTTACAGTGTGTATTTTGAGTGTATACATAACATAAGAACTAGATCTCATGAGTGATAAAAGTTTGTTTCTGAGGACTAAAGGCATGTGATACTGGAAATTCTCTATGAACTGTCTGAAAGGTTTTCTGAAGGGATTACAAAAGCTTGTAGAGGGAAGCTAACAGAGAAAAGCATAAATGCAGTTTGGGTGTCAGCAAAGACCAAGTCTATATCACCTTTTATATTTCAAGATCTCTATCTATTTAGAAACTTTATTTCTCAACCTCTAGTTTGCATGTCTTTGACAACTTTCATTCAAATCATATGCAAATACTAAATGTGTTACTGTTAGGGGTAACATGAGACGATTTCTTATTCATTTAGTCATATTAATCTGTTAATTCCAGAAGACTGTAGTTTTGAATTTTATTGATATTTGCATTACCAGGAACTAGGAGTCAGCTAAGCATGCATTTGCTTCAGATTTATGGAGAGCAATTAGAGGGGTTTGACTATTTTGCACATTGAATGTAGACTCCTTTAGGGTCTCTATGGAGACTGCTGACTTTCTATTCTTCCCTTGGCTTCTTACGGCCACTGTTAGAGGCAGGATACTGGCATAGATGGATCACCAGTCTGAATCAGTGTAGCCTACTATACATGTATTTTGTGTTTAAAGACCATATAAAGTACACTCGGCAGTAGCATGTCTCTGCTTCACATCAAATATCCTCCATTTGAAAAAAGAAGACTGGAGTCATACAAATATTCTTGAATAGCTAAGTTAGTTGAAAACATGAGGTGAATCACTGTTGCCTCTTCAAGCACAGCATTTTTATGATGGCTTAGAAGTATCGTCTGCTTATTATTTGTCAAACTCACAAAAGCATGTATTAGTTCTAGCCAAGATCATCTCATAAAAAGTACTCTCAGATCATTTGGAGATAATGTACACAGAGCAGCACAGCTGTAGCAAAGCTCAAAGTAATGCTGCTAGCAGCATAGCCACAACCAGAGAAGAAGGGCTACACCTCTGAATGCGCCACTGCGTTTCCATAACCATTCATTGTGTTCTTTCAATTAACAATATATTTTCAAGTTGAGAACCACGAACATATATGCTTGCAACATTCAATTTGGGACATTGGGGAAGTGCATTCCCTTTTTCTCTATGTTCTTCCTTAATAAGGCCTCAGCATTTCATGTCCACTGAAGAATTCAAGGAATTCCATTAACCAAGATACCACCCTGCTAATTAAAACTAAATACTTGTTCTGTAAGAATTCCATAGTAAATCTCAAGCCTTACACACAGGAACTCCTTTTAAAGTAATAATATTAAAGCCTGCTGTTTTCCAGGTGATGTCTTGGTCTTTCTTTTGCCTTTGCATTCTTTTTCTGATAATTACTCCATCACAATAATGAAACAGAAGGTTCCTGTATTATTATTCTTTCATAACTTACACAACCCAGTTTTCAGGTGTTTGTGTCAGTTTGTGCTCTGCTTGTTGGGTTGCTCCTAGAATGTGACTATTCCTGTGCCTTTATCACAGGGGAGAGTAAAAGGAGAAGGGAAGAAAAGATTAAAGAGTGCAGAAGATGAAATAAATTTCTGGCACTTACATTCATTTGGGGCAAGAAAAGATGAGTTAATGACTGAAAAAGAGAAAAAAACCATCAAAAGTAGTCCCAAACACTTAACTTCCAAGAAATTTACATGTTTTATATAATTTTATATTTGTCTACACAGACAGATGAAAACTGCAGCTCAGATTTGTTTTCTGTGAGTTCTCATAAAGAGTTTGAACTGGAAGACTGCAGGACTGGCAGGTAGTCTAAAAGTCTTTTGGCTGCCTACGGTGAAAATGCTGCTGCGTTTGCCCTCAGTAACAAATAAGGGCACAACATCTACTTGTAAATATTCAGTGAATCCTGTCTCCTTACTAAAATCTAAGCCATGCCACACTGTTAACTTTAGGAAGAAACCCCTTACATGTAAAACCCAATTTCCTTGAATACAAGAGAACCAAACAGCTCAGAAGTCAAGCACAACCTGCTCAACAGCAGCTGCTTTCGTCACAGTCTGCTCTCTCATCCATCACAAGCAGATATAGCTGTAAGTAGTAAAATTCAAGGCAAGCCCTCAAGATCAAGCAAACTTTTTTGCATTAAGTTTTGTAATGTACCTCTGCACATTATGGACAGTAGTATCTTCTTATCTCCATAAAAGTTCTTCAAAATATCATTGAATGACTGGTGCTTTAACACCTGAAGGAAGGGAGTTCACCACCCTGAGCAACTGTAACTCAGTTTTTAATTGAAAAAACCATACTTCATGGCAGCTGTGAACATGCATAGCCCACTCTACCTGTATTCAGCATAACGGCAGGTACATTACATCCCCAGTCTCTGAACACAAGGAGACTGGCAGAAGAGGTAGGTATGAGACATAACCAAAACATCTTCTTGTCACTTCCAATATGCATGCACATTCCACTTTTCCTCATATCCCCACCCAAATAACATTAAGTCACTATTGTAATCCTTGATCTCTATTTACATCAAACAAATGTATCCTACAGTATTGTTTTGATACATGTATCACTGCTTTTTTGGCACAATTCACAAACTTTATCTGAATACAAAGGATGGTTGTGGAGAAAAATCAATAAAACCAGCCATATTTGAATTCTTCAGCACTGTGAAGAATGCCACAGACCTTCCAATTCTCAAGGCTTCTCCAAGCTTGTTTAGCTTTAAGACCTTAGAGAAGGAAGAGTTTAGGAAATTACTAATCCTGGAGCTCAGAAAATGCATCTAATTTCAAAAATATTTTAAATTATCTCGTTTAAGAGTTTCTGAAATGACATATAGTAGACTAACAAGTCTGCAACACCTTGCCCTAATTTGCAATGCAAAGTTTTACAGAAGCTCAATGGAATTTAAAGGCAACTTTTTTTTTTTTAAATCCAGAGAATCAGCCTTCCACAGTCTCAGAGACTGGCCCTGGCAACAAATAAGGAAGCAGAGTAGTTAATTCATGTTATATAAACCATATATAAGGGCAATTTAAGACAGGAGAACACACTTGTACTTGCTACTCATCGTTAGAATAGAAAGTGGTTTGCAGCACTGCCCTTTTAAAGGCACTGACACAATCCTTCCTATTTATCACTTGACATTGTGGTAACATGGTGTTTCTAAATATTACAGTTTGGTTTCTGCATCAAAATGAGAAATGTCTCCTGAAATGTACTAAACTTCATGCCTTCCTAGTAGGTATATTAAGATCTAATCACATAGGTGAGCTAATGAGTCCTATTTGCATGCTAGCAATTAACATTGAAACAGGCAAACTATACAGGAGAGGGAAATACAGCTTAAGATTCTTTCTCTTGTATTATGAAATACAGGACTGACTCTTTCAGTCTTACCCTTCCTACAGTGCTGTAGGTGACATTACTGTGTAATATGAGGAACTGTGGAGGTGGTTTGGGTTTTTTGCTTGTTTGGGGTTTTTCTTTTGGTTTTTTTGTGGGTGGTTTTTTTTTCAGAGTATTTCAAACTCAGTCAGACCAACACCATGTTCTCAAAATGTCTTGCTTGTGCTGAGAGTATTGAGATTCCTATATAACAAGGGTCCAATTATTTCTCATTTCTCAGCTTTGAGAGCTGCCTCTGCAGCCTTTGAAGCTGGTTGATACCATCACAAGGTTTTCAATCCAGATTCAAACCAGGAGCTCTAAAAAGCAGAGATACACAGTTGCTGCGCTTCTGTTTGAGAATTTAACAGCAGTAGCTGCACCTGAAAAGCACTACTCAATTCCACTTAAACCCTGTTAAAGATGATGTTTTGCTCATGCTTGCTGCTCTCTAAAAGTAAGCAGTGAATAATTAAAATGTTTCATTAATTTTGTAGGAGCAGCATAATGTTAATAGAGTGTGAGTTAGTAGCCTCAAGTGCATGATGCAGGGGCAGTACCGAGGGCATGGCTGAGCTTGAACTTCACCTCTTGGAAGCTCAGGAGCTTTCAGTCCCCAAGGGAGGGTGTTCCTGAAAGGAAGGACAGGGCCTGGAGTAAGCTCCCCCCACCTGTGAGGAAATAGCTGCAATGAAGGTGCAGCTGCAGGAGGAACATGCAGCTTAGGGGTTGTTCAGAACAATCTGCCCAGTGTTGTGCCACTCATCACAAATACCTTTTTCTTTTGCCCTCTCCAACTTGCTCTTTTCCCCTCCAGCCACGAACCGCCGCATTGAATAACCACGCTATTGTTTGTGGCATTCTATGCAAAAGGTGTGTTTTAGAGGCGAGGTTTCAGGGCCACTGCAAGACGCATGGTGAGAGGCAGAGCTGCTCTATACCTCAGTATACGCAGCTAGGCTCGGAGAGTTAGAACTGGCTTCGTTTCTGCTCCAAACCCGGCTTCGGGGGTGTGCGAGGGTCACTCGGGGGTCCCAGGGTTCGCTGACAGGAACCGCTCACCCACTGGGAGCGGGGGACTAGGGGACGGTCGGAAGGGGGCGCGCGCCGGCCGTTGGCGGGAACGCAGGTTGCAGGCAGAAGGCACCCTCGGCTCACGGCGGCTTTGCTGAAGAGCCGGACAGGCGCACGGCTGGCATTGCTGTACCACTGGGCATGAGGAGTTGCCTGCTCATTTTCCACGTCTTTCCAAGTCTGCAGCAGCCACTAGTGCCTGGAGTGGGCGGGAAACGGGGCCCGAACACATCCTCGGGGACAGCAGTCACCCTCCCCAGTTCAAGGCAGCGTGGACAGTACCCCTGTCACGGCTAGCAGCTCTTGGTCTAACAGACACCAGAGCCTGCCTGGAAATCTATTCTAGGTGTTGCTGCTCTTGTTTTTTATATATATATATGTGAGAGGAGACATGGTGTCATATTGTGAGTGTTCAGCACTTCTCAAGATTGCTTTCTGCAGAATAGAGCCTATAGCTTGACACTGTGTTTAAGGTGAGATCGTACAGCTCTGCCTTCATTTCCATCTAAGTCAAGCGTGAAGTCTATCTCCCACACCACTTGTAGTGCCCAAAACTTTGCTGCAATCCAGGTAGGGGACTGTAACTGCTGTTTCTGTTACGATGGCAATGGTGCCCTGTCAAAAGAAGGCAGTTAGACTGGTTTGGCATGACCTTTTTTCCTGACAATTCTGGTTAGCTATTACTTTCACTTCACATTTGAACAATACATATTTGCTAGCATGTTCAAATGGTTTTTATTGGAACTCAGTTTAGCTGTCTGATTTACAAAAGATTTTTCCACTCCCTCTTGGAGAAAAATAAATATGGAAAAAAAGCATGTGCTGTCCAGCCTTTGCAATGCTTCAGCCATTTTCTATTATATCCTAGAGTTAATTATGTCAATTTATTAATTTAATTATTCACCTTCGTACAACCTAAGTTGCTCTTTCTTCAGTCTAGCCAGAGTTTTTCATATATGATCTTTGTATTTTCTACTGAGACAAAATTGCTACATTTTTGGTAAGGAAGCATAACATAACCAAAGACCACATTGGTAGGCTTTGAAGAAGACCACCTCTCCTGAGGCGACACTTTTATCCTGAACATGGGAAAGAGTTTCTCACAGCAGCAAGTTCTGGTAAACCATAGCGATTCCCACAGCCTTCAAATCTTAGTCTTACCTTGCCATTGTCATGCTGTCCATTTCATGAAGAAATTAGTTTTGTTACACTGCTGTTCTTTATCACAATCTCAGCATTTGGTCTTTAGGCAAAACTAAGTCAGCAGTTGGAATCCAGCTTGCTGGAAGAGCACTGCAGTAGAGATACTGACTGGGGAACAAAATGATTAAAAATGAATACAGGGATCCAAACAGCAAAGTGATGTCTGCAAGGGAGGAGACTGCTCCTGTACAGTAAGTACTCACTAGGAAGAAATTTTAATTTAAAGCCAGCTGCGGTTTTGCTGTTTATAATAGGTAACAAACAATGACTAAGTGTACAGTATCTATAAATGAGATATTTAAAATAATAATAGTGAAGAAACATTAATAAAAGAATTGCTTTTCATTACATCACATGCTGAGCACAAATAAACACATCCTTAAACTGGTTTTATTCATTTAACTATTTCAGTTCCTAAGTGAGCAGCACTTGAAGTGATATCTAAAAATAGAATAAAAATTATTTGTGTGACTGTAAAAGCAATTCATCTTAGATCTTCTACAAATTCACACATCTTTTGAATTTTAAGTGACTTCAGTGTGTAGGAGACTAGCAGGACTCATGAAAATAGTTAGAGCTATCTGCACAAGAAATACAGATTAGATCTAGAAAGAAACAAATATCCCCACACTCTTGGAATTCCCAGTGTCTATGGATATACAAACCAATTATGATTGACTGGAATAACTGAAGTCCTATTTTCCTCAAAAATAACAAGTGTTTCATTTCCCAGCTACACAAATAACAGAATTTTTGATCTTCTAATAAGATTGCTGTCTAAAGTACATATGCTTGATGTGGTGCCCTTGCTGCCCTGTATTGTTTACAAGGTCTTTCCTACTCACATCACCCTGCATCCTTTGCTTGCCATCCCAGTCCACCACCTTATCACTTGAATTTTGGTCATTATCTTTGCCCCCTGTTATTCCTAATTTATTTAATTCTCTGTGTTGTTTGGTTGGGTTTTTTTTTTAACTATGGAGCTACTCTCTACTGAAGACTTAATGACAGTCTATTGCAAGCTTACAAGTGTCTTGATGAAGAACCTATTGTTGAAATATTATTATTTCTAACACTTTATTGTCCTTACTCTACTGCTCTCTGTAAATGATTCAAACTCATTACCGAGATAAAGTTAGTTTTTGAGCTCCCATGGGTTATTCCCATGCATGGCAGAAAGAATAGCTTATTTTGTAGTAATCTGTCTAAGAGGTGGATCTCTTTGAGATAACCCCTGGATAAATTTCCCTAAAAGCCATATGTAGAAATGACAGAGAGGATCTGGATGCCTTAGTTCTAGCTTACAGTTCCAGTTTTGCAATGCAGAATTGTGCTCTGAGTTTCTGGTTGGCCTCAATGTGGAAGGGTAGCAATCTGCTTTTAAATCTTCAGAATGGAACACAGGGAATCTCCTTTGTTCAGGAGACATTGTTTTTTGTTTATGGACTGATAATATCAGTAGCAGAATTACAAACATGGAATATAACCTGTTTTTGGAAGGCTGGAGAACAGGGAGAAATGCAAGTTAAAATAAAAATCCAAGACACTTGGATTTAAAGTATAACAGTGCAAAGTACAAGGAGAAAGTCACCAACTTTCTTGTTATGCCTGCTCTTCAGTGGCCTCACCATCTGTTGTTTAGGTCTAAACAATTCAAAGCCAGACTGTGCTTTTCCCGAAATACCAATTTATTTATCTTTTAAATGAATGTCTTCTTTCAGCATTCCCACATAGAATTCAAACATTTGCAGACAGACCTGTTTCTACCCTACCTATATTGATTTATATAGTAGAAGAAAACAAATCGAGTAAAATATTGGGAAAAAACAAATTGACTATAGCAGTTGGACATATACATCATTTCTATGGTGCAGCATAATTGAACTGACTTTAGCTTTAGGTTTATCCTTCTATGCCTTGCTGTAGCTGACAGTGGAGGAAAGGAGTTCCAAAGACTGGCTGGGCTAAAAAAATGTTGGAGGGAAGGTGTCAGTCCTTTGGAAACGTGGACATGCATTGGGCCAGTTTTGATTTGCTTTGAAGAAGTCAGCAATACAAATGTACAGGAAATCCACTACAAACCCAAGGCATGCTGAACAAGAGCAGAAAAATCAATCCTACAAGCAAAACTCCAATTAAAAAAAAAATAAAGCACTTGTCTTTTCACATAAGACTTAACTTTAGGCTATAGAACTGTCATCATGACCTTATTTTAAGAAAGGCTATTGCCTTAGACAATGAGCCTTGCAAACTTGTTTTTTAACACAATTCATGACCAGTTTTCTCCTCTTCAGTCCTGGTTTGGGGTAAAGCTTCCTTCCAGCACTATTGAATAAAAGGCTTTGGAGATAAAGGTGGTGTGTCCTTTATATTGCTACATCTAGGATGTCAACCATACCAGGAAAAAAGCCAATGACAAAACCCACAAAAAACACCCCCACCCCAAACCCAACAAAAAAACCTTTAAGTTTTACCACAGAATAAAATTGTCTCTTGCTTTATAGCAAACCAAAGCACTTGCTGCATGGGCACTATCTGTCTTAGATAAGTGACGACTCAAGTGACTCCAGTGAAGACAGGCTTGAGATGCCTCATGCAATGCATTATTATTTTGATTAAGGCCTAGATCACCTTGGTCTGCCTGATTTACCAAATGGCTAATTTTCACAATAAATATGGGATTTTAATTAGAATTTCTCTAAAGCCCCTCCCCCTCCTCCCAAGCCTTCTCACATAAGCTTAACAAGGCTTACTAGCCTGCAGAGTAAGGCGTAACCTGCTTTCAGCTATACAGGAAGCAAGTCCACTCTGCAGAAAGGATGCAACTCTGTCATCTCCCCTAGTGACAGTCACTTTTAGAGCAAAATTGACACCTGATCACCGCCAATCTCCAAATTCATAGGAGGAAGACCAACATCTCACTAGAGAACACAAACTCAGACTGCTGAGAGCCTGTCAGGTGCTCTCAAACTGGCTTTCAAGGAATTGTAANCTTTAAATTTTATTTTGAAACTCACTAGCTGTGACTGGAAAAGGTAACTGGAAGCATTATCACTTATGTTTAAAAAAGCAGTCTGAGGATGCTATTTGTTGTATAAATTATTTCGGGTTAATTAGCAACCTGAAACAGCTTTTCAGAAAAACATGAGAAACACAGAACCATCTACAACCTTCCCCTCTTTATATTGTTTCAGAGATGCCAGAGAGAATAATCTCCTAGATTATCTCCTAGTGTAGGTTGCCTGAAGAGGTTCATCCTATCCTCACTACTGGAAAGTGGCACAAAGAAATCACTGATGGAAGAGAGTTTCCCAAGAAGGGTATATAGAGAAACCTTCTTTATTGACACACTGGCACCAGGCTGTGCAAGTCTCATGCAGCTCTTCTGAAAGAGTTCCCCTGCAGATGATTTGGGCAAACTCAGATTTCTGCTTTATTCCCTCACCCAGCTCTGCTCTGTGCCTAGTCAACAGTCTGTTTATATATGTGAACTTTAGCTTTGACTGGAACTTCACCTTGCATTGCCTCTAGGTAGTTTACGCAAATTAGCTTTCTCCTGTGCTGGCTGGTTTCTCTCAAACCAATGCTATCTCACTGGAGCTTGGTGTGCTGTAACATTACAATGCCCTAAGGCAGGATTAGGCCATTTGTTTACATATAAACATGTGGCACACTCCACCTGTACAAGTGGATTTTTTTGCATAGCTCACAGATAACAGGGCTGTAAATGTTAATGCTAAATATTATAAACATAGATCTATGATTTTTTTGTTTTCCCCCAAGAATTATGTTTTGGGCCTGATTCTAATCTTACTTTCACCAATTTTAAGTGGATGTAACAGAAACACGTGACTTAGATATGCATGAAATTAGGATAAAAGTCTTTGGTTTGATTTTTCAATAGCACTGATACTAGTTTGGGGGGGTTAACATAACAAAACAATTTTTTAAAAAGTCCCACTTCAGTCATTTTTCAGTAAATATAAATTATTAAAACTTCCATAATATTACATTCGATGCTTTATTATATACCCGTAATCTATAATAAACATGTCATTTTTCTGAAGTGTTATGAGAATGAATATTTTGGGGTTTTGCTACTATGTAGATCACTGTATTTTTCCTCAAAATGTCTCTACCTAAATGGCTATGAACAGATATTTTCCCCCATTGTTTTTACTTCTAGAGATTCAGAATTCATCACCACAGAAAGCTGCTATTGCTGCATGGCTCTCTCTCCACATTGTCTCAAACTGCTCAGGATTCTACAAGGTAATTTCAGTTCTGTCACATCACACTTGAAACAGAACATCGAAAAGATGTGATTGTGTTTTCTTATTCATATTATTAACATTTTGTACCATTTTCATAATTTCTAAAGTTTTTGTACAATTAAATAAATCACACACTAAAAGCTCTTTTTTTTTTTTTT